>UELV01084536.1:0-54220 GCA_900490015.1 Megastigmus stigmatizans | reverse complement strand
GTCTGTGTCTATGTGCCATGCAGTTGGGAGGAGGTGGGGCTCGCGAGTTCCCGCAATGCTCGATTATAAATCATACTAACCAACGTCTCGGGCTTGATAGCAGCCCGGGGGATCGAGCATGTTGAAGGGCAACGGAGTCGGTGCGCCTTCCTCGATGCAGTGGGCGAACAGTCCCTGCCGCCAGCCGAGCGCCATAAGCCAGTCCGTCGAGGCCAGGCCCATTATCATCAGCAGGATCACGATCACGCCGCATATGAAGGCTATCACCTGTTAACCACACAGAAACGTGCACGAGTGCCTTATTAATTTTATTGCGTGCTGCTATTGTCCGAGTGGACAAGTGGTAGTTGGAAAGTCTTGATTGCACTAATATTCGAGCTTTCTCTATCATTTTAAAACTGTTTTAGGGTGCTTTCATGTAGTCAGGAGCGAGTCATAACTGTAGCTACAACTCGGTTTCATATAAAAGATACGACGCTATAGTTGAAACTCGTCACAGTTAACCTTACACTGTGAATAGTCTCATAGTAACTTCGATACATTGCAAAGTGGAACTATTTATGTACGGCAGTGTATGATTATTAAAGTTATAGAGGGTTGATGAGCGCTGGCATCTCTGATCAACTGAGTCATGTCCATAGGTACAAGTTATTTTTATAATTAAAATTCAGAGAATGCAATTATTTTAAAAATTCTTTTTTCTATATATATATTATACATGTCCAATGGAATTAGGAAATTTCAACAAATGTTAAAATATTGCAATTCTTTCTAGAAATTATTAAATAATGTATTTCGGATCACCCCATTGATCATCTACTAGAAGTTAAATTTGGTAGCACATTTTTTAAAATAATAATACGTAGTGCGTGCAAATAAACAAGGTTATACTGTTACAATGTATAATTTGTATAAGTACGTACGGTATAATTTATTTATTTATTTTTAGTTTGCCGATGAATTACACCCTTGACGCTGGACATATAATAATTACTTTGTTTGAGCATTATGACGATGATCACGCGAGTATACGCGACTGTAAAACCAACATCTCAAACATTGAATTAGTCCTAGGACTAAACATTAACCGGTGTACTTATCTTAAAATAATCACCTCCGCTAAAAGCAGTTTTATTCGCGCGCAAACCGATTTCAAAGGAAGTATATATACGTTCATCGCATCCACGTCCCTTGTCGTCTTTTGTAAGTTCGGAATGATCCGGTGGAAAAAAAGGCGAGCGGCATCTTGGAAATTCTTTCCAGCGTTGAAACAGGTATAGAGAAAAAAACGGGGGGAGCAGCTATACGACACTTCCTTTCTTGACGGGCGCGAAATAAAAAAAGCGTCCGAGTTAATTTGCCAAAATCTTTGAGCCAAAGAGCTCCGGTTCCTCATTGTGACTTCATTATTTTTAAGCGTTCAAGCATATAGGAACGATTGGATGCAGGAGGTCGGCGAAAGTGCCGCGAGGTCTGGGCTTTTGTCAGCTCGCAAAATTACAGCTGTGGTAAAAAGAAAGAGTTCATTATATTGACTTTCTCGATATATGTATATATTACATATACTCTTAACCGAATTTTTTTTTATTCTCTCATTCTTCAAGCTTCAATTTCAGCGCCATTTATTTATATTCAATTTAGTATGACCTTAATTTTTCCCTTATTTTTTGTTTGCATAGAATGAAGTCGAGCAAGTTTTTATTTCGATATATATCCGAATGCTTAATATCTATTTTGAGTTTCGTCGAATTGGTCCAAATACTTGGTTTTCGCCCATTAACTTTCGAGTGAACTATTACAAGTTTGGATGGGCCGCAAGCTACCGTTACTAATTTTAATACAACTTTTATTAGAACGAATTTAGACGTGGACATCTAAGGGTCAAATCTAGGTCACTTGAACAATATTGGTAAAAATCATCTAAATTGTTATAGTTTAAAGATAATTAATCAAAATGTTTTTCTAAAATTCATATCTTTTTCGTACTTGTCTATAAAAAACCAAATTATATATATATATATATATATATATGACACCAATACTAAGCATATATAATTATTGTACTGCAAATAATGTATTTATTTATTATATAGTTATTGGATCAGATTTTATTTCGATTTGCAGCATTAAACAATGTCGAAACTCATTTAGTCATCCATTAACCTAAATAATATTTATTCAGCTATCACGCAAAGCTGAATCCACGATATAATCCGTGGGAATACAATAGGAAGGTTTGCGGAAGTCGGGGCGATTAAATTAAGTATAACCAAAAAATGACAGTTATAAAACACACTTTGCATACTTCATTGAATATTGATCGGTATCCGCGTATCGGCGATGCTCCTGCGGCAAAGTGGCAGAGTGACTGGCGGGGGATCTATTAATTTCATTCCTAAAAATACTTCGTTTATCGGGGAAAATCGATATTCGTTCGTCCTTTGTGGAGGAATATTTTACACATGAACGACAAGCTTGTATCTGCCTGTTAGATTAATTTTTAAAGTGACTGCCTACGCTGAAATTAGCAATTTTAAACGTCGCACTGCATGCATGACTAACCACATCATGAAGAAGCATTTATTTAATTATTATGTATATATATTTATATATGTATAAAGAAACAAATCGATCGATTCTATATACATATTTTCCGTTAATGCTGCGCTTTTATTCAGCGATAAGTATATTTTAATGCTAGGGAAGACAAATTTTCATTAGATGATAAAAAATGTCAACTCGATTTATAGTTACGCAGCATATAACTCACGTAATATATTACTCTGACAAGTACCTAATCAAATTACGACTTTTCCTTTGTAAAACCGTACGATTCCATTCTTTTTACACATAATTCTGAAGTTCTCTAATTGCTCGCAACAAAGTAAAGTGAAATGTATATATAGAATGCACGTTGGATTTATAAATTTTAGAAACTCGATCCTGCCTTTTAAAAGTTTAGTAATTCGTTTTAAAAGTTCGCCAATCGAGCATCTGAGCAAAAGGATCGTAGCCACTTTAACTTAATAGTCAATCAATTCGCTATCGGCTCAACTTAACTTAAATAGCGTCGTGGAGAAATAAACTATAGGTCGGTATACTATAGCATCGGGAACTCGTGTTTAAATTTGATAATGCAAATTCGAGGATTAACCCTGAGCAGTTGGAGGAACTACTGAGCAGAGTTCGAAACTAAATTGTTACCAGTTGTCTTAACTAATAAGTAATAATCCACTAATATATATACATCGGCTTATCAATTAAGGCTTGGTTTGTACTCTCAACGTATTCGTGAAGTTTCAGGTGGTTTCGTGGATATAAGCACCCGAGGCTTTTAATCATTAAATTCTAAACAGCGTAAAAGCATTTTAGTTTCAATTATTATCCAATGATCTCTAATAATGTGTTGTAAAAGTTAAAGTACACCTATTTATTATAATTAATGAATAACTCCTTACTTTCAGATTAAAAGTGATCGAAGGATAGCACTTGTCTACAATTATTGTAGATCAAGTACTTGTAGAGTCAATTCACTTGTAAGAGTCTAGTGAATTGAAACATAGATCTGTGTGATATAATTATCAGAACAGTGCATATTCATCTTTTATAAGGCCTTGAAATAAGTTCGATTTTAACGCCATAAAATTTAATTTAAAAAATGCCCATCTAAAATCAAATTATATGCTGTGTTACAGTCTGATTTTATAGTTTCCGGCGCAATATACCTACAATGAGTCATTAATCTAGATTTCTTTGAGGTATAATGGAAACAAATTTCTATTCGAGTAATTAGTGTCAGTCACGTAAATAGCAGAAAGTATGAATTATAGACCAAGTCCAGAGATATAAAATAATTCGCGAGCGAGAAGCATGAACGTCGGCAAGCTCCTTACTTCGGCCAACACGTCTCCCGTGGCATAAGGTTCTCGAAGAAAATTGGCCATAACAGGCAGAAGCAGTCTGGAAAAAGGGGTAGCAAAAGGAAAAGCGGCTGCACAGATAAGATTGGCGAGAGTGAGAGAGAGAGAGAGAGAGAGAGAGAGAGAGAGAGAGTAAGAGAGAGATGAAGAGCGAGGAAAAAGGGGGTTGGGCGACAATTCTGATCGATCGGGTGCAAGCGAGAGAGAACTCGGGACGAGCTGCTCTTAAATCAGAGACGCGCGATTCCCTTGGCACGCGGACAAATCTTTCAATCGTCGCGGCTTCTCTCCTCTCTTCCTCTCTCTCTCTCTCCTCTCCTAGCAGCCTCTGTCCATTTTTCTCATCTCCCGTGTGCGGAAGAGCTGCTGGGCGACGCGATCGACCGAACTCACGCCGCGGCCCACCGCCTATTTCGAGTGTGCACACAGCTTTTTTTTTCCTCCTTACACCTATATGTACACACATATATATATATATATATATACCTACGTGCGGCGGCCGTACACGAAAAACTGTCACTGGCTGGTGTCTGAAAATCAGAAGAGGACTTGTGTATATCGAGGATGGCACTCTGGCCCTATATGTATTGCCGGGGATATAGAGGGAGATCGATAGTTTTGAAGCCGGTGGGTGAGTGTCGGAGAATATATGCGGAGATAATACATCGGGGGATACGTGCGAAAATGGACGGCTATTATCGGGGAATGCCTCGCTTCTGGCCTGACATAAAGATGACGAGCTCCACTTTTCGTGAGCGCGCGGATGTAAGACCTTAATTTGACGGCCTGCTGGGCGGGGGAGGTTTTTAATTGAATGTAGAAAATAACAGGACGGTAGAGACATGGAGTTTGTGCATTGTCTAAATAATGTGCTTTCGATGTCAGGAACAGGGGGGTGTTCCGACGCGTGTTCGGAATTGAAAATAAAGATATAAGGCGCGGGTTTACGGTGATTGATTAATCGTGTACACAATGCAATGCTTTGATATGCCTGCACGTATTATAGGACGTGAAATTAAATCTGTCTAAAGCACGTGTGCTAACGTTAATGAGGCCTAATCTATCAAACGAAAGATATATTCCTTCCTGATATTAGATCGACTCTGTTTCAAAAACATTTTTTTTTTCCTTCATAGAAATTTGAATTCAATTCCGCGATGTGCATTACAAATTATAATTATATTCACATTTAATTGTGAGTACATGCAACTTAAAGGGGATTCGAGTTGACCTTTAATAAAAACAGAAATACTCTTCAAATACAGATTTATATTTATTCCTATTGAAATTGAAATTAAAAGAATTATCTTTCACATAATATTATCCATGGTAGTGCTAGATCCAATATTATCCAAGTTTTTATTCATGAGAAATATATGATTCATTTTTTATAAATCGAACAAGAATATTAATTTTACAATTTTGATTCTACAACAAAAACTATATTATATTCGAAATACAATAATAAGGGACTAAAAAACTGAAAATACTATTTTAAGATTTAAATGGTCGAAAAGATTGCTGTTAAGTTTATGTAAAGAGTTATTTACACTTTTTTTTTTCATTTTTATGAATACTCGTAATTTCCTTTTGTAATTATTTTCAGCTTTAATCAAAGTAGAAATGTATTTTTTTTTTGTATCAAAAAATAAAAATATGCAAGGGTATTTCTGCCTATTCAAGACTTCATCACCAGCTACATTTCGTATATATATGTAGTATAAGCACTGTAATAGAGGCTTTCAACCCTCGGGAAATTGGACCAAGATTACTGGACAAAAAGTCTTTTATGACGTTTAATGGAACTAAAATATTTAACTAAAATAGGTCAATAAAGAAAATGTAATAGGATTCTCAGAGATTACGTAAAAACAGTAATTCTTTAAAAGAAGATTTACATTTTAAAATTAATTACATAACATTGCAAAGCAAAGGAAGGTTAAGTTATACAAAATTATTTTTGTAGAATGATTGAAAAGAGTAACAAACAAGAAAATAGAATACGGTTTCTGGT
This sequence comes from Megastigmus stigmatizans, assembly GCA_900490015.1. Lineage (NCBI taxonomy): Eukaryota > Metazoa > Arthropoda > Insecta > Hymenoptera > Megastigmidae > Megastigmus > Megastigmus stigmatizans. The sequence goes on along the minus strand of UELV01084536.1, from coordinate 48,286 downwards.
TCCAAGAAATTAAATTCTGTACCTTTAGTTTTGATACGACATTCTAAGACCCAAGATAATAACAATTAAACTCAAATACACAAAAAATATGTTTAAGAAAATAAAAATTGAAACTAAATAATGTTAATTTTTGAATTATGCTTTTTCATTCAAGTCGCTAACATTTTTCGATGCTGAATTGCAAAGCTTGATGATAAAATGTGATTCGTCGCATATTTTCTTTACATTTTCATCATCCTGGAATTTGAGATGCATTGAAAGAAACTCATGCAGTTCCTGAACTTCATTACTAGATACCAGAAACCCTCTCCTATAAAGATTCAGCAAAATCAGTTTCCTGAACTACATTAACTTTTTTTGTAAGTATTTTTTAAATCAATTATAAAATACTAAGGGTATTGCTTTATTTTCATATATATGATATGTGCAATTGACAATATACTACAAATTATATTATCTATTGAACTACTTAGTAGTTCTCGTAAGGCCTTAGCCCTTTTATAAGACTTCCTTTTAATAAAAATCATGGATGTTATTATATTAATGGCCCTTTTATTGATAGTTTGCTCGCCGTACTGTCTATTCGCACTTTGATAGATTACGAACTTTAATCATGACAGATATGTACATACATTTCGGATTACTGCATCATTTAGTCATCATGATTTAGTTATTGTCTAATTAAATATTGTGCTAAAGATCTCTAGTTATATTTATGATTTAATATAATAATTATAGTAAATATACCGATGAATATATTCATTCATTTATTTGCAGTATTTCCGGTTAGGCTTAAATTCTATTAGGGCTTATGGAAAGATAATATACACCATGTGTACATTTCAATTCATGGTTAATTATTACGCGAAATTATTTAACTTAATGATTAAGTAAGTATGTAGTTAATATAGCTTTACATTTTATAAGTATACGTAGTATCGATAATATAAATCGAAACATCAGTTAATTATTATTATTCGATTCTTATGTATTTATATTACCTTTAGATTATGCATAATGTATGCATTTTATAAATGTTTTTATTAAAAATTAAATGTCACATTGAACAGTAAAAGGTACGTAAATAATGCGATAAAATCAAATAATAAATAATTTCCTTGATGAAAATCCTCTACATTATGTTATTCGGTCTAAATTCGGTCATAAAATCAATGTGTGAAGAGTATTTAAATAAATTTCCGAAAATATTCAGATATTCGATAAGAAAAGAATTTAATCAATTGTTGAAATATAATAAATTTTTAGATAATAAAATCAGTGCCCTACATATATAATGATTTTTAAATGGTTGGCAAGACTTTTGTATAAAATTTAATTATAATATTCTCTTTCAATGTGAATCTCTTACGAAGAAACAGATATTGAAATTAATTAAACGCATAACATTTTAGAATTATTAATAACGGTTATGTTCTACTATCCAAAGGTATATACCGTTGATTAATATTAAATTTAATATACGTAACGTAACACCTCCAATATTGATAATTATTTCCAAAAATGAATTATCCTCATGCAGCATCATTTCCAATCTCGACCACTGTACCATCACTAGAATATTCATTTGCACTTTTGCTGATAAAGTTTTAGACTCGTGTAAATACACGGCCGGATATTAAATTGGAACGAAGTTCAGTATGAGAAAGAGCGCCGCAAGATGAAAGCAAGGAATTTTCTTCACAAATCATAGTTTTTAATTTCTCGAGCGATATGAAATTCAGTTCAAGCGTTAAAAATGCGAAATAATGATTACGTCGCCGGGGAGTGAGTGAACGTCATCTTTCGCGCGCTCCATTATAAAAGCCCGAGGAGTTGAAATGAAAAAAAAGAGAAATTTTTTTGCCCTCCATCCGCGAGCGCGCGAGACGTGTACGAAAAAAAAAAGCGCGCGCGTACAACTCGAGCGTCATAAAAATCAGAGCAGTACGTGCAAAGAAGTAGAGAGAGAGAGAGAGAGAGAGAGAGAGAGAGAGAGAGAGAGGAAAAAAAGTGAAATAGAACAAAGAGAGGAAAGAAGGGGCGCGCGCGCGTTACAAGTGTCTAGGCAACAACTAAAAGAAGGCATGTAACATCGATTTGGCCTTTCGCGGCCGGCATATGCAGCTCGCGCCCTTATATACGAGTCGCTCGTTTACTGAAAAACTGCCGCTGCAACCCCCTGAGCGAAGGCGCGCGCACAACTCTGCACTATGCTATATCAAACTGTCGTATACATTTCACGGAAAATCTCGAGGAAATGAAATATAAATATATGCAAAGGTGCCACTGTGCCAAGTACAGGCATTAAATGTACCCACGCCTATTTTTAAATGTGTAACGTTAGATATTCCAGAGTGTGTATATATTTGTATAATTTTTATGCATTATTATAATTACACGTTTGATGTACTGTGTGAATGCAGGCCTATTTAAACGAAACATCGTGTTTATGCTACGTAATTGAATTGAAGCTTCTGTGCTATATATTAATTTACATTGAAATAAAAAGGCAATAAAGAAATTTTTTTGTAAAAAAAGCGCATGTACTGTGGAGAATATCTAAAAAATTGTCATAAATTGAAAAGGTGAATCTACAAAGGAAGCTTCTAAGATAGTCTCTATTAAAAACTTGATTATATGAAAAAAAAAGGTTTTTCGGGGATTTCATATGGAATTTCATCATTTTCAGAGTATGAAGCAAAAAATATGCTTTAGTTTGCAATAATATGATCAGAGATACGAAAGTTCGCATGCTTTTATGAGACCTTTATGAAGATGCACAGAGAATCCAGTGCATATTGGAAATTTCTCAGCACTGATTCCACCCTGAAAATGAATCCTTCTCAAGGGTTAAAAAGTTCATTTTTGGAATTACTTATACATACTATATTCAATATCGACTTCTTTTAAGCTATATCATATATATTTAATAACAATTGATTATTACAATTTAGAATTTTTTTTATTTATTTAACTTTTTAACTTTTTATGAAGTTATTTTATTTTTGTACAACCTCAATATGTCTTTATTGTTTTGAATAGCTTTATTAGATAAAAGTACTAATTTTTTCCTATAATGAAGAGAATATTACGATTAAAATCTTAATTGTGAATAATTCCTTGTACAGGCTAATTCAAAGTTAAATAAATTAAAAATAGTAATTTAATATCGAGTATGTTAGGTTTGTTCCTCTGAATTGTAAATATTAAATTTGGTTTTTCAAATCCTCTAATTAAATAAATTAAACATAATCTATAACGTTTGATACGTTGTTATAATTCAATACCTCTAATATAATCATATTTACAAAAGTATTATTTTTATTTTGAAACATCTCTATATTAGGTACAGTAAAAGTTGCATTTCAATCAAAATAGTTTTTATCATACGAGATTTTAAAACGCTAAATACTGGATGAAAGGATCACTTTCAGATTAGCTGATTCCTTTCACCAACTGTTGCCAAATCATCGTATAAAATTAATAATGTAAGCTATACTAGCTCAAAAAATATGAAACGATTATTTATCCTCATTCAAAAACACAAATGATTTAATATTAAGAGCTGATTCCATAAATAAATTGTATATTTTTGTACGAAACATGAAATAACCTTAATCTCTTAATCCTCTCGTCAGATGTCTATCGGGCTAAAATCGAGGAAAAAAATTAGCACTACTTCGGCCTACTATAATTGTGGCTTCAGCAACTGCAATTTTTCCTCGCTTAACAGCAACGCGGAGTGGAATTGCAATGCATGTGTTACTGTGATTGTTAGTCTCGCAGCTACAATTGATAACGCCACAGTTCTAAAAGCGATTCTAAGTGATAGAAACGCAAAATCACAGTCCTGCAACTGCTGCAACTGCAATACTTTTTCCGTGTACTACATATACGTACTGTATACAATACTTTGTGCTATATCCGATACGAAATGCATGTCTGGGTATATATTTTCAGTTTTTTTTTTGTTTACTGCTTACAAAGTAGCTAAGGCAATTTCATATAAAAAAAATTGTTCTTATATTATATATGATGATAACGTATTTATTTCAAGAAAAAGTTAAAACCCCGTTAAATCGCGTCCTCAACTAGTCTGTAAAATGTCACTCTGCTTTCCAAAACTAAATTGTATGAAAACATTTATAAAATAAGAAGAGTATTCAGTATTAAACTATTACGTAAAATATTAAAACGTGGAAGTAGCCAATATTAATACAAGTATAAAAATATAATAAATAACTTGATCCTATAATAAAGAATTTAAGAAATCACCAATCGAGAAGTTAGCTGAACAACAACAATCGATCAGTTCCCAGCAATTGCTATATAAGCAATCCCCGAAAACCATCGAATCAACCAAAACGTTTAATCTCCCAAAAACAACCGCATAAGCAACAATCGCGCCAGGTAATCCCCTCACACACACACACACACACAGAGACAGAGTCGAGTCGATAGGAACAGCATCTCCATACCTGGGCGATCTCGTTCTCCCCCATGTGATCGTCGGCCACCGTGTACATGATCATGTTTACGCTCCTCTGGCCGATCCTCGGCCTGTCTCTGACACCAGCACCAACACCAGTACCACCACCAGCAGCAGCAACGGCAGCGGCGCTGATCACCGGGCTACGGGGTATCAACAGGGCTTCGCTCCTACAGTTGTCCCCGTCGCCGCGTCAGGTGTACTGCAGCAGTACCCGTCGCGGATGCTCACGCAGACTCTTGCGATCCTCCCCCGAGCTCGACAACGTGGACAGTCGTCGCTTCTGCTGGCTGATCAGCCTGGCGGTTGGACTGTCGCCGGTGCTGCTGCTGCTGCCGCTGTTGCTGCCGCTGTTGCTCCGTCTGCTATAGTCGATTAAGGCTGCCGCTGCTGCCGCTGCTGCCGCTGATGACGATGTTGGCAAGGGGTACGACGCCACTGTTGCGTTCCGCTGATCGCGACTCATGTAGAGACATATAACCTGCCACCAGCTATGAGCGTCTTCCTCTTGCTCCCTCTTCCCTTGGTGATGTAGTGTATAGCTGCTGCTGCTGCTGCTGCTGCTGCTGGATCCACTGCGGACGGACTGGCTTATACGCGTGTGTGGGTGCAGAGTGTCGAGCCCGCGCGCGGCACTGTGATCTCCTCAATCGCTCGGCACTGCAGCACGCGCATTCGCTCTCCCTCTTACAGTCGAGGATTCGCGCGAGATGCCATTTCCCCAGCAGTTTACGTGAGGCCGCGCTCGGGGATTTTTCCCTTATTGTCGGTGCTCGTGGTTGCAGGCTTGTGCGGAGTCTGTCCCCTGTTATATGGGCGCGAGGAGAGAATCAATCCCGGCAGCGGTGGTTCTGCTGGCTGGCCAGGAAACGACTCGGACTGGCGGTATCGGCAACAGCAGCAGCCATGTTCGCGCGACGACGGCAGGGTATATAATATACGTGGGTACACTCTCACAGACACACATAGGCACGCACGGGAGACTCGAGTGTAGCGGCAGTGGCAGCAACCCCTGGGCGCGAGAGAGAGAGAGAGAGATAGAGAGGGTGCTGCACTTGCGCACTGCCTGCCTACAGCCGGGCACTTGTTATATATAGGGGGGTGGTGTCGCGCCCAGTCGCGTATACAGATACCCCCCCTGCGCACCCTAGCCGACGCAGCTATATTTTTCCTCCACCCCACTCCTTTCCTATATCTTGCCTTTTTTCCCCTCTCTCTCTATATATATATATATATACGATACGCGCGTGTGTGTGTGCGTAGTCAGGTGGCGATAACATGTGGGGGGATGATGATTCCGGCGCGTGTGCGTGTGTAGGTGCACACACCCCTTATATATACCGCCATGTGTAAGCGGGATGCGAGATTATGCTGGTAGTTTTGGAGGGTCGTTTCGCGGCCGTGCGAGGGCTTTTTTTTCTCTCGCTCTCTCTCTCTTCCTTTCATTCTATACATCTCGCTCTCTCTTCTTCCGGCGTTCGGGGACTTCGTTTTGTGAAAGAAGGAGCGAGAACGAGAAAAAGGGGGATTTTCGAGGTCTTTATCTTTTTGGCTCCTTTTTTTTTCGAGTGCGAGAGGGAGAGGGAGAAGGAGAGCAAGAGCAAGAGCAAGAGAGAGAGAGAGAGAGAGAGCAAAGTGCAAATGATATACACGCTTCTCATATGTTGCGGGAAAGATTTCTTTTTTAGGGGTGTAGTAAATGCCCTTCCCTCTTTCCACTCCTTTTTGTTCTTCGTCCGTGGCTTTGTCGGCGAATTGGTGTGCAATGGTTTGATTAAACTTCCTCTTTTTTTGTGCCTGGTCTATTTTATATGTGGCAAAGTTATGAGTTTGCCACACGTATGAGATTCTGAATGCATTTTATTCCAAATTAGATTTATGCGTATTTTTGTTTAAAATATGGTTGATGTGGATTTTGATGCCGTTAAGAAACCTCGACGATTGAGATTATTTTACATTTTGTATGAACTCAATCGAGTCAATAATCCAATATAGATGACTTTTACTTTGTCATCTTCTGCCAATTTTCGGCTATACGACGTTTATAGACATATATTCAGTAAATTTTCGTTAAGTTTTAGAATACCGTAACGGCCATATAATATCAGTTCGACCTATGATGGGGAATTTCGATATAATTGGAATCAGATGATACAAGACACAAACTTGAATCAGTTCGAAAGTAAGTTCCAAGATCTCAAATCTCGACCCTACTGTAAATGTGTTACATACGTTAAAATCATAGTTAATACAAATATATAAATCTTCATGCTTACATATTATTATTCACCAAATGAAATTGTAAAAATAAAAAATAAATATCATCTGTTTGTACACCACACATATCGCTAAAAATTCTTCGCTTGTCAAGCATAAAAAATGCGTTCCAGCAAATCTTAAAGATTTTTAGATCATGGCCATAATCTTTGTCTGAGCTAGAGTGAGTATTACTATATGCTTGGCATGACCAAGAACGGCCTCGAAATTACAAATCCCTCGCGTCAGATAACGCTGACGTGTGTGCGTCTAGGGGGAGCTCACTAAAGCGCTTTGTGTGCAATAGAAAAACCTTGTTTGTTTAAAAATAAAAAAATATAATAATAATGTGCTGTTAATAAGTATTGGTTCGCAGAGGGAAGTGGAAGATGGAAAATTAGTTTTACGAGGCGCAGAGCGGCAATGTTGTGCATGCTGGTAACGGAAGATCAATTATATATATTATAGACCAGCATTTCAAGGAAACATTAAAAAAAAATTACTAAATGACGTTTTATTCTCGCTGTTTTATGTAATTCTGAAAACCCTTTGGTCAACGAAAGACATTGAAGAGTTTTGAACTAATTACTTTTTCTCCGAGTATTTATTTATTTTAGATTTATTATAAAATGGTCAAATTACATGAATAACCACGTAAATAGTATTTATGTGCAATACTAGTAGAAGAAGAGTAAAGCATTAAATGAAATGTTTTTGTAAGTTTAGCCTTTTGAAACATTAGATTTAATCCTCATAACGTATGTTATATCAAAGAAAATATTTAGTTTTATATATATAAACTCATCATTTTTTGTATAAAGCGCGCACATTTCGTTTACATATTTACTGCTTATTCAATTGCGTCTGTGCCAAAAGCTGCAGAGCCTTTTTTTAATGTTAAAAAGTATGAAAAACCTTTCATCTTTGATTTTGCTGACTTTCTTTTTAACTTTTAATAATGAAATATGTTTAATAGGCTTTTGAAATATACACTTTAAACGCCACGAAAAACACTCCATCCAAATGGGGTGATAATTATTTTGAATAACTTTTTAGCGCGGGAACACGTTTAGTGCTCGACTCTTTTTAGAGAACAATGCATAATTTATTTAAAATATATACGTTTCGGACTACTAATGATGTTGTTTTCCATACTTTTTGTTCGCGACAAACAATGAATTCAATTATTTTTATTGTCACCCAATTAAGATCTCGCTCAAAGCAATTGGCGTGTGCACTTTGCGGTCGCGCTCTGATTAACCGGTCTCTGTAAGCGCGCGACTCTGTGTGAATCAGCTGCTCCCTCGCGGCCCGTTTCGATCGTTTCCACACGCGGTTTTTGGGCAATCTCAAAATTTGCACACAATAGAATGTACCAACTGTCGAGCTGATCAGTCCCATGCAAATAAAGCTGTTTTACGCGCGAGAAAGAGCGAGAGTGAGAGTGAGAGTGAGAGTGAGAGTGAGAGTGAGAGTGAGAGAGAGAGAGCGAAAAATAAAATTAGCATGCATTTTTTTAAGAACTCGTGAAAGGAGTTACTTTTAGACTTTCTTTTGGCTGAGTCAGCGGGATATTTTTACCGGTACTATTAGCGCCTGGTAAGCAGAGGTGAGGTTTGCTGAACTTAAAAAATGAATCAGATTTTAGTTCATTGAAACTTCTATCATTTTGATTACTCAGCTGTATGGTTGGAGGTAAAAGAAATGCGAAATAAATTCCATTTAGTTGTATGCATTACTAATCGTTAAATGTATGCATTTTATCGTTAAATGCATCTGAACTTTGTATAGTAATTTTGTTTATTAACATCGATTGGTAGGTTTGGAGAATTAACGAATTAAATACTTATAAAGCAGTATGTACTTATGTATAGGTAACCGTTTACCTTCGATAGGATTGACAATGTCATAGCCAATGTATGGGTAATTCTGCCCTTGTATAAGGGATCTACATGTGTAAATATCTGGTTTATAAATAAATAAAATTAATAAATAAAAATAGTCAAGCTTTGCAACTTTCTTTATACTTCAAGAGATAAGTACAAATGATACCTCTGTAATACATGCGATCAACATTTATACAAATATAGAAATAACTTTTCATTTCATGATAATTAATGGATTTAAAATTTCTTAAAACAGCCTGAGTTCCAAATATCAAATGTATTGCCTCGGGTGAATCTTAAGAATTTTCGACTGGCATCATTTGATAAGAGACGAGATACTTTATCTGCTTCCAGACACTCATAGATAAATATACAAGTCCTTTAGAGAAAACTCTTACATCTAAAAGTAGAAAAGATAATCTTACCTTGAGTGGCCTGGTAATTGTGACTGTTTCAATTGTCGTTGTTTGAGACATTTTGTATTAGCTTATTTCAATAACTGCAATAAGATAAATCAAAAAGAATGTTAAACTAAGGAATTTATGTGATAAAAAACTTAAAATTAAAAGTAATGCATGATTATAATATTAAAAGTAATAGAATAGTTCATAAAACAAAGAAAGAATGAACAAAAATTATTATTTAATAATAATTATAACGTAAAGGATTGCTACGTGTGATTTGTACTGTATGGAGGAATAAAACATATATAAAATTTTTAATACATTAATATAGACATTTCAAGTATTTGAATGATATCTTTATTACAACATCAAAGATATGCACAACAGATGTTTCTCGTTGGGTAAGTTACAATCATTGATGCACGATAACACACAGTAAGGCAGCTTCTGATAATTCTCGTATGACTCATAGAAAGTAGTACTTAAGGTCACAAAAAATATATCAATATCAGTAACAGATTCATTAAGGTTATGACTAGACTTTGCTTCTTTGTAATGGTACAAGCCATCCATTGCTGCCTATTGAACCTACAAATCTTTACCTTTTATCCTCGTAAGCAGAGAAGGAGAGGAAAACACACATTTAGTAGTCTAGCAGTTACGTTAACGATATACAGTCTTTAAGAAAGGAAGAGCTTAAAAAAAGCAAAAGAACTTGTCACTTACGTCGATTGTTTGCGAATTCTAGCAGACACAATATTTCTCTCAGCGTAGCCTGAGGATCGCACGCGACACTATCGTAAGGGACACGTTAGTCATGGCACTCGGACGAATCGTACACGCAATAGAGCAAGACCAAGCAAGACCGATGATTAATACTTGTCAATTAACATTTAAGGTGTGGATGTTTACATCCGATATGTAGTATCGATTGTGACTTGCGAGGGGGCTACCGTTGAGCGTGTGCGCTTCATGCGTGAATCAGCCGCCATTGGACGTAAGTCCGTATAGTAAGGAAAACTCGTGGAGGGCGCTGTGATGCTCTTCTCCTTTTTCGATTGTTGCCCTTTCCAGTTTCCCATCTATTTTGAGTCATGGTGTATTTGTATAGTGATAATTCAAAGATAGAGAGCGTCGGAGAAGGAGAGAAAGAGAGAAGACGAGAAAGTAGAGCACTGTAGAGCAAAAATGTCTGTAAACAAGCATATATAAGTGCCAGCGGAATAAATTTGTAGTGCCATCTAACGAGAAGTGAACTAATACAGAACGTATTATATTAGATATATATATATGTGTAATTATATATTATCTATCGTATCGTCTGTCGATGAAAAATCAGTCGTCTGTCGATGAAATCAGTGAGTATAAGGTACAGTCAGAATTTTACAATGTTTAAAAAATAGGAAATTGCAGCGTATGAAGATTTATAAAGAGTTTTCGCATCGATTTTAGTATGTATATTAGTTATGAATTTTGCACGCGTTGAAATTTTTCTACAGAATTGGTAACAAAGTTTTCAACGGAGCTATATCTTTATCGATTTTTAGTTAATATATTATTCAGTCAACAATCTTTGTAACAATTAGAAATCTTGTGGATAGATATAGGAACCCAGTAAAAATATCCAGTTGGGAATATAGCTGAAAAATTTACTAGATTTTCAAATGTAAGTAGATAGATTTCTACATGCAATACTTCTTTTTTGAAATAAAAAAAATTAAAATTCCACCTTCGTAAATCACTTAAGGTTAGAACAATTAGTAATAAAACAATGTCGTATCACACTTGACTTATTTTAGAGCAGTGAAGTAGGACATCTTAATTTTAATAATAAATAAATTAAGTATTATATAAATAAGTACGTAAAATCTGAAAATATTGACAGGGATTTGTATTAAAGTAAGTAGAGTTCCTTTTTAAAAATGTCAGATTTTATTTATTTAAAATTAAACTATAGATAATAATTAATATTAGCAAAAGAAATTGATCTCTTTATTTTTATTAAGTATGACATATATATTATATTCGGGGCGTTAAAAAATTGAAACGTAATATATTATTAAAATATAGGTATAATTATCACGAGTAAATATCAATAAATGGAAATCTCAAGTCTGTATTTCTGAGATTATTTTCGATCCATGCATTAGCTTTATCGTTAAGCTCTGGCGTAAACATACTGTGCCATGCTTGACTTTTCCCTTGTCTAATGTAACTGTCATTTTTGAAGAGAAATTTCGCACTGTCGCGCGATTTATTTACCATTTTGTTGTTTTTTAAGTTTGAGAATTGCAAATGATCGACTAATTTTTCATATTGTTCCACGGTATACGACTTTCCTAAAAATTTCGCTACTTTTTTCGCGACTCCTATCAGATCCTGAAAGCAAACCATTTTTCAAATAAATAATTGTATTTTAGTAATGACTAATTCTATAATCAGAACGAGACTAAGCTTGTTTAGTTATATATCGTCCAATTTATAGTTCTGTACCTATATAATACTTACATGAATCATTTCTTCATAAAATAAAAACAAGAAATTTGGATTATGTCTTTGCTCCCATGCCTCCTTAAGATGTTCCCAATACGAACTCCAGGTAGCTTTAAAAAAATATAAGTTTTAATCGAGTATTTATTTAAAGAAATGGTCTTGCTTAAAAATTTAATTTGCAAATCATTAAAATTGAAAATTATTATTATTATCTACTACTAATGGTTACATACTTCGGTCATTTTGAAAATAATCCCAGAACTTTTCGAAATTTCCTTGATAATCATAAAGTTTTACGGCTTTATGAAAATGATAGTAAGATACCGCAACATCTTTTGGATTTCGTGCTACGTATACCACCTGGAAGTAAGGTATTATGTGTTAAAATATTTATTACATTGTTTCGATAAGATTTTCCATCAGATAATGAATAAAATAAAAGAAAGCTTACTTTACAGTCAGATCGAAGGATATTTGGAACTAAGCTCAAGGGAAAATGAGTCTTGATATACCTTGGCGACGGCATTGATCGGGCAATTTCATATGTTAATTCTATCTTAGACATTACGGATTTTACTTCGGATTCGGCCTGGATTTCTTCAAGGATCGATTGACATATAATGTCATTTATCATCATTGAAAATCTGTAATTAATTTACGAAAGCAATCAATCTAAGGGTTTTGATTAATATTTAAAATAAAAAAAGATGGTACGAAAAACGTGTACAGAGATTCTAATTACTAACTCTAAAAAAGGGAATCGCTCTGTTAGTGGTACAGATTTAGCGGTTTCGAAATCTAAGTCATTATTCAAAAGCCATATTAATTCCTGTGTCCATGTGGTACCTATAAATAGAAATAAATATTTACACGAATGTTCTGTTTTCTGCGTTAAATTGATCAATGTAGATCGCATGCATTTCGTATAATTTAGTGTAGGCGTGAAACTTAAATCATTCAAAAGGCTCGTACCAAGCTAGTTTTATGCAATGTGTGTAACTAATTCGTATTTGATTAAAATAGAACAAAATTTTGTTCGAAATTAATCAGATTTTCAACAGTGCATATTTTAATTTTTATAGAATTTCGAGTAGAATTTCTTATTAGATAATAGAGCTTAAAGGCGCAGATCTTCATAAAATATAATGACTGATTTGTACCTGATCTTGGAAATGTAACGGTCCATATATCGTCAGGTTTGACTTCAAAGTTGTAATAAACTGGACACTGCTTTGCATACTTTGCTGGTAAAAAGTATTTCTTGTTTCCCACTAGTACCCAACCTAATTTTTCACCTTTGAAATCTTCGAACATTTCGTTCATTTTTTCTTCATCCAAATACTCAATTGTTGGCATTTCATTATTTATTTCCATGATTCCTTATTTATCCAAAACAACCTAAGAAATTACAAATTATATTTTATAATTCTATGTAACGATATTGCGTTATCTTTAGAATCTGAGAATAATTAATTATACGCGCGCTCATAATACTTACTCAACGTGTTTTAAATATTTTATGCCCTACTAAAAAGTTGAAAGCTTAGGTTATTATTTCTGGATTAACCCTTTAACGCTCAGATGTGCACAATCTTTACATTCATTTCAACCTCGTGCCATTTACAGAAAAAGGGTGGACAGCGATCTGAAAGTCCATATACTACTGTTTTTTGGTCGGTCTTTCGATTGGCATAGTCAGAATTTAAAAAAAATGACTTTAAACACTTTATTTTTTGAAAAATCCTCAACAAATCGCCATTTTTGAAATACGATTTTTTTTCAATCAAATATTTCACTATGTTACCGGCACTTAGTCAACTTCTAACTTATCAAAAACATGTTCTCGGGACTTGTACTTCAAAACTATACTTCGAAATATTTTTGTTTTTATTGTTTTGTAATACAAAATGGCGTTGAAAATTTTTCGAAATTGAGAAAATTGCTCTAATGTGGGATCTTCCAGGTTATTTGGTAGCATAATCATACAAAATAAGTTATTTCAAGTTATGTATCACTTATTTTAATTGGCCGGTGCAATATAACCCCATAAAATTTAATTTCAAGATGGCGGATACTATGAAACTACTAGGAATACGTATTTCGGTTCTTAGTCGAAAGATAGAAGGCGTAAAATTTGCCAATTAACATTCTTATAGGTTTTAGTCATCGCTAAACTTAAATATGAGATTATTTTTCCGAAATTCAAAATGTCGAATCTAATATGGTGTATCCTTTATGTAATATTAGCTCTTTCCAAAATAAAAAAATACCATTATGTTCTACGTAGAATTTAAAATAGAATCTTTAAAATTTAATCCAAAAGAATAAAAATATATTTTCCTTTTTACAAACTTAAAAACGTATGTTTTCATCTTTGTTAAAAGAGTAACCCATCGGATAATTCTTTTGAATAATTACAAAAAGTTTTTTCTCTTTATAAAGTAAAAAGGTACGTTATAATCTTTATCAAAAGTGCGAATATGTGAAATTAAACTTCTGCAAGAGGAAAAATACATTTTACTTTTTATAAGATTGAAAACGTCCGTTTTAGTTTCTGACAAAATAGTATATATAAAAAATTAAACTTTTAAAAGATGAAAAATACATTTTACTCTTTACAAAGTTGAAAACGTACGTTTTATTCTTTATCAAAAGTGTAAATATATAAATTTAACTTTTAAAATGAGAAACATACATTTTATTCTCTATAAATATGAGAACGTACATTTTTGTCTTTTTAAAAAGTGTTAAGTTATGATATCAATCCTTATAAAGTATAAAGTTCTTATATTCACCTCTTCAACTGATAAAACTTGTGTTTTATTCTTTAATAAAGTAGAAAATTGACATTTTTTACTTTCGATGTCCAAATATTACTCTTTAGAGTTTAGAGTGTTCGGTATACTGTATATCGAACGGTTGGGTTGAAGAAGTTACTATCTCGACGGGGGCTTGAAAAAGGTACTATCTCAGCGGGGATAGTACTTTTTTCAAGCCCCCGTCGAGATAGTAACTTCTTCCACCCAGTCGTCGATGTATCATACCTATTGTTATGTAAAAACTACGTTAAATTTACTATAAATAAATTACTATCAAGCATTGTGTATTAGGCACTCTATGCGCACGCAATTCAAATCCAGATTTTTATAAGAGCAATAAGTATCTACGTAATTTCTTTGAGAAATTCTTCTTTAGAAATAATGTCACTTTATCATCTTTAAAGAATAATAATAGCCATCCGTATGCCAGTCTACTGCACCGGATATACTATAATTGCATTTATAAAACCAAAGCTATCTTAAAATATACTAAAAAGCATAAAAGAAAATCCAAACTAAGTCCTCTTAAAAAACTTGGGAATAAACGCATATAAAAATTTGGTAATTATTTATTTTTAATTCTTGAAGGTGAAGATTATATAAAAATTATTCTCTTATTACAGGTGTGGACATTTACATACCACCATGATTATTTTTAAAGTCCGAAACGACAAGACTGATAAAAACATTAAAATCGAAGAATCACGTTTCGTGCTTTATTTATATAATGTAGGTTTTTAGCGCTGGAAGATTTTTCAAAAGCCGACATATTTCTATAATACTTTGAATAGTGTAGATTAAGTTAACTAATTAGGTTAATTCAAGTTAGATCATATGCTTTAATTCAAGTTTTCTTTACGAATTTAATAAAGAAAAGCATCGATTAAAAATTTCAACAATGCCTACTTTTACTTACCAGTTTAAATGGAAAAGGAATATTTATACAAGTTCAGCACTGTAAGTAATAATGTATTACGCGAATTCCCCACGAATTCATTCACCTGCACTACTCGACTCCAAGCAAGGAACAAAACGAGCGCTATTCTTTCTACTCGATAATGCACTTGTGCATTCGCAAAAAATGATAGGTTCCCCACTCGCACTTGACTATTATAACTGTATATATATGTGTGCTTATTCCACGCTACTGACAGTATAGAGGGGGGTAAACACTACAATCGCTCAGAGGCTGCAGATATTTTCAGCCAAAGGTTCATTAAAGAAATTCTGTCTTCAATCATTGTTTACATAATATAATACATTTTCAAAGTGCGTGTCACACGTTGAAAAGTACTTAGAAGCTTTTTTTATAAATAATTTTGGGCGGAATCAATTAAAACAATATTATTAGTATATAAGTATTATACAACTTTAAACTATATTATCATATTCAAATGCGATAAATTAAAGACAAAATTAATCATAATTTTAGATACAGTATCTATAATTTACTCTTTTTTATCTCATACATATTAATTTTTAAATCTTGTGTATTTTCTTCCACACATTTCCACAATTTTGATTCATCCAAGATAAAGAGCTCTTCACTATTTTTATTTAAAGAATAATAACTTATTATTACATTACTCCTATACAGTTATCAAATAATTTGATAAGCTGATAGGTGTCAAGTGAAATGCATCAAAAGTTGCATTGCCCTACTCAGAGAGATTAAATTTTCAAGATTAATTTCCAAATACTAACGTGTAATAGCGTAAAAAAATCATTAATATTGAGCTAAATTCTTTAATTCTCATTGTGTCATGTTGTTAATTACTTCTTCACAATTATTCCTTCACAAAATTTTATAGTTTCCCAAAGTCTCCTAATTGATTGCATCGGCACTGAATGTCTCGAGGCACAGCGTCAGTCTAGGATAGCAAACGGAGAAGAAAAAAGGATAATAATCCCTGGTATAAGAGAATATAAGAAGTATACCTTCACCTCATGCACTGCACTAGCATAGCCACGTTCTTGTCGATTGAAAAGTCGTCGAAAGTCCCGCGCTCCTCTTGCTCTCGGTACAGGCTAATACTGTAATATATATATATAGGTACTGCTAGATCGGATTTCGCGCTCGTTTGCGCAAGGTCATTTAGCTCATGAGCATGGGTATATATCCAGCGTACACACACGCGGTGTATTTTCGCCGATCTCCGCTACTATAAACCACTGGAGCTTTCTCTCTCTCTCTCTCTCTCTCTCTGTCTCGTGCACCTGCAACACCCATTGTTGAGGCTGTCAACGAAAGAAAGAGGGGAAAAAACGCTGGGATCGGATTTGCGAGAATATTGCGCGAACTATCACGTGTTTGATGCATTACCGAGGTATAATGCACGCGCGTGTCGGCATATACGTGCAGTGCAAGTATCCTTTATACCCGAGCTGCGGCTTTCCTTTTTTGTAATGCCGTGCGCATAAATTATGAGGGCAACAGTCAAAGCTTTCGTGCTATCGCATTTCAAAAGAATTCAAGTATTTTTTTTTTTTATTATTTTTTAATGTTATACAATTTATCTATTTCCTCACTTTTATACATATTCACGTTAGTGCGCGAGATGTCGATAAGCGCGCGTTTAATATTATTAATTATATAAGCCGCAGTTTTTCTCGCATATTATGTTTAACACAGTTTGATTGAGCTAATATATTATAAGTGTACTTTCATTTTCAATCATATAATCGATCGTGCCTTGAATTTGGGATTGGGAAAGATTTTAATAGATTACAAGTGATAAGCAGAAATAGTTTCTGTTGTATGTATAGTATTTACTAAGATAGTTGTAGTACACAGCAAATAAATCTATATCGAAATTTCTTAAAAGATTGTGCTCAAATATTAGGTAAATTAATCTGCATCATCTTTATCAAAAGAAATTGTAATGCCATTTGCAAACATAGAAATTCTAAAAAGGATAATTAAGAATGATAATATTCTTTGTATTCGAAAACAATATATTAGAAATATATATTTATGGAGTTTGTAAAATGTGGATTTTTCTTACTAGCCTTCTAGAGCATATGTATACATACATAAGTTCAGCAAAAATCTATTGTCTTTGTAATGACCTACTGATTATACAAAAAATATCTAGCGTAATTATATACGTAAAGGCTGTAGTTATTTGCCGGTGTCGATACAACTTTGTTCGTGATCTCAAATTCGTTGCAAATGTATATTAAATTCACTAAGTTTCCAGGGCAGGGACGCTTAAAAAACTACAAAGTATTTGATATATTGGATATAAACTAACGGAACTGATGGATCGATATCACCTAAAAGTTGACAATAATGTTTAACACTTGCGAATTTGTTTTTATTAATATAACATTTAAAACTTAAACTTTTATAATTTTGTATAAATAATCAAGGAACTTAATCTCATGTTTATAATAATAAATTGTATTAGGATTACTATTATTATTTGGGATGCTGTATACATTTAAATAAAATTAGTTTCTATTAATTTACATTATTTTGTAATACACGAGTTTTTCAATCAGATAATGGAAATCTGATTGGTAATCTTGTAATATTATTTGATTGCTTCATATGAACAATTATTTATAAGTTTCGTATTACGCACGGGCTCTGCGTAATAAAAACTTATAATATCAAAAATAATAAGAAATATTATACGCTTTTGCTATATCAGTCTAAATGCGTTCAGCTCTCAAATTTCCCCATTTATACCTATATAAAATTCCACGAAAATATTAAATCAGACTATTTTTCCAACTTCGCAGTGTCATATACGGATGATACTTTATTGAATAATGCCAATACCTGGAAAACAATATATATGAATCTTGAATTTATAAACGATTTTCAACGAATAAATATTGGGCCAACTGCCATAGTAGCAGCTTTTTTTTTACAAATTGTTGTAAATTTATAATTTTCATACTCTTTAGTACATTTTTGTACAATTTTACATGTGCATTTTTGTGTTTTGTGTATGTTTTTATTTTCCCTGGAAAAAATTATTTCTGGAAATAAATAATAAAAGGAAGTAAAAAGTAATAATAACTCGAAATATATGCACTTACTACGAGGAAAAAGCGGAAATCATTAAGAAATGGACTAGACTTTGATTAAAAAGCATGCAAAAATTAGAGGCAAAACTGAATCTTATGTATTTTGGACTCAGTTCCAACAGAGGATGTCAATGAGATGAAAATAAAATATAGTATTTAATACGTTTACGTACAAAACTTAAATACATATTTCATTTAAAAAAAATTTAATCCCTTTACTCAGATGGGATGTTAATAAAATTGGATTAAAAATCATGTCTTACCGTATCTATTTCTACTTCAATTAATTAGGGGACGAGCCAATCGGCTATTTTTAAAATATTTCCCTTCAGCGAAGTGGGCTAATTATTAGATAATATTATTCTTTCATTCATTAAAAGATAGATAAAAACTACCTTTCTAACATTGCTCCATTTATGTGTATACCAGGATGCAGATCCAAGATTCTTTATAATTTCTGATTTACCCAACTAGGTATAAGGTGCTCAGTTTAAAATAATTAAATAATACATAATTAATTTGAATATTTGAAATAATGAATTTATGTTCAAAGATTCTAATTTATTAATATTCTCACACATAGGTATAATAGCATGATAAATAAATACAAATATACAATTTAAGTTGATGCTTATTACGATTATGATTTATGATAATTTAAATTGTATATAATTATAACAGTACATTCGCGCCATATACCTGCTTTTATTGATCTCGTACCCATCGGTAACTGCAGTATAAATAGGGCAGTAAGTTATATATATATATATTATAATGCTCATTTTCAGTAGATAAAACAGGTTCAGTCTAAATTCGACACTTTGACAAATCGCGAATCGTAATAAAAACTGGTGGAACGTTCCTTATTTTAATCTTTAAATGGTCATGGCCACTGCCCTAGAGCTCGAATTTTATTTTTGACCCTAAAATTTGGCTGGACTTTACTTGATACGTAAAGTTACTTAGAAGATATTTTGTAAAACTAAGTTTTAATGCTATATTATAACCTTATCCATTTATAAATATTAACAATTGTTAAATAAAATTCAATAAAAATATAATTAAAGAAATCACTATAAAAATGATACTGACTCGTGGAGGAAATATTCTAAATGTAGTTCGACTATCAAAATCTGGAGTTATAACTAATTGCTCCAAGATTCGTTTGGTAACAACACCATCCGGATCAATTTTACCTGAACCAAAGAAGCTTCGTTTTAGTTTTGTGAGTGTTACATTTGCAGTTACATTCGGTTGCTTTCTAGGAGCTACTATTAGTAAACACATGGCTAACTTTTTGGAGGAAAATGAATTATTTGTCCCTTCAGACGATGATGATGATGATTAAACATATCAAAAATGTAAGGTAGTGCTGTTTTTAAAATGTAGAAATCAAAATTTTCTCATATCTTGTATCTTTTGTCTTTTAGATTGTTTCAACTATATGCTCCAAAAGTCAAAGCTGTGAAGCGCAAAAGCTGCATTACCTGCTAAAGCCTTATAGTTACAAATGAATTTATTTGAAGAAAATACGATAAATATAATTACTGACTTATTAATGTATACACATATTTATGTTTTTAAATAAAACAAAGTTATAAATAAATAAATGTTGTTTAATAGTGCAGTATAGAGAAACATTTAATCTTCATATAATACCTCATTAAATTCTGGTAGTATTTCTTTTATCACTTTTGTTCCATTATTGATTTTGTCTTGCTTTTAAAATTACTTATTAAATTTAATTAGTTTTGAACAGGTAAATATTTTTGAGATATCTAAGGTTTTGACGTCACATGATATCTATGAATAAATTATTTTTAAAGAAAATTTTCTAGGAAAGAGTGTTATGAATTAATATATAAAACACTATTTTTAATAACAAATATTTTGACATATTTATACAAGACACTTTTCACTTGCTATACATATTTACAAGGTGTGATGTTTGTCAATAGTTATGATACAAATTACTTTGTGAACCAAAAAGCACCATGTAATAAGTAAAATAATCTAAACATTATATTATATTATAATTGATCCTTTTTTTCTATACTTCTTAAAATTAATAAGCATTTCTAATAATAATTATAAAGTTCATTTTTTAAATTATTTTTCGTTTTTGAAACGTTAACATTTTCATGCTAAATTATTGTGTCAGTCATAAATTTTTCCATTTCTAAATTCATAACTTTATAAATTTGTATAGTTTATTTTGTCTAAATTACATAAAATTCTGATTTGAAAGTTATATATGTTATAAATGTTATAAATGTTATAAATGTTATAAATGCATGTAACGTTAAATACTCTTTTACATTCTGCATAGAAATGCTTATCATAATTATTTTTTTTTTATGAACACATTAACCTAAATTGAATTATATACTGCAATTTCATTAAATATACGTTAATAAATTAAGAAATGAAATGATTTAAAAATCTTTCAATGAATGAAGTTATAATGAATTCTACTCCAGGTGCTTAATAAAGCATTATTTTTTTGACAAATCGATGCTCATAATTAATAAATCTTTTTATGTATTATCCAAACAAGATAAATAAAGGCCCAATCTTCGCAGCAAATTGATAAAGTTATGACTCGTTGTGTAACAATGAACCTGTGCGTCCACAAAGGAAGACTTTAGATATTACAATAAAAATTATTTACGCTTTAAAAACTAAAATGATTAAAATGAAACGCGCATTACAAATTATTCTGGTGGACGTTTATGCAAACCCCATCCATGGAAGCATTTCGTAAAGCGACGTGACTCTTTTCCTTTGGCAGTAAGATACAGCTTTCGAGGTTTTTCAGGCTGTTTCACTCTCAGATGTTGAATATACACCTAAAATTAAAGAATTGTTTTATTTAGATATTAATATTTATATTTTCATGCATAGTGATCAGCAAAAAGGAAAGTATTAAAATACCTGAGCTGATTTGAAAGCCAATTTTATTTCTACTTCTGAACATCGAGTGCCAAGCCATAAGAACACTTGTTCTCCGTTATCAAGTATCATAATATCATCATCTGCTAGATCGTCCTAAAATATAATCAAATCAAAGTTATATATTAAGTAAATAATAAGCTATAATTTATATGTGACTAAGTTCAAAATTATTATTACTTGACAAAAATCGGTGCACTTTTCACTGATTGTGAAATATCCTTTTTCATTTGAACATCTAAACAGTCTAGTAAATTTCATATATTCAGCATCAGTCTCATATTGTTTTTTACCCCCTAGAGCAACCCAAAAGAAATTTTCGGGTTCTTCGCCTTCATTTATAATTTGAAGACTAATCCAAGGCTGTAACAAAAAAGGAAAACTTAATAAGCTATTGTTGCAACAAAATGCATTTCATATTTCATATTTTCATATAACTTTTAATATACTTACATTGTTAAACATTTCTTCTGCAACTTCTTCAACTAATCTTGTATCTTCATTATCACACTTGGAACCAATCCAAACATAAACTATTCCAGCTTCCTCTTCATTATTAAATGGTACATTTAAAATATAACTGCAAAAAAATTTTCATAAATTGTCAAATTTAAAGAACAAATTTAGATAATATTATACTGCAATAATTAACTTACCAGAATGCAGAGTTCAATAAGGTTGCATCTGGTGTGATTTGAATCAGTCTTGTACATAGTGTACTACCATTACTTCGCAAATGATAAAATTCCACTTTATTTCCATCAGCTGATTTTACTTGCTTTCTTTTTCCTTGATGAATGATAAATTTTCTTTTAAAATGTGCCATAAATTTTAGATTTTCTTGTTGTTGATGGGTTCTAACTACTTCCAATTTTTCACCAAATAATGATTTGAATTTTTTTTGTAAACTAAAAGATAATTAATGTTTACATATTTATATTATGTGCAAAGAATTAAAAAAATTTTGAATAAATATATTTATTACCTGAATGTAAATGTAAGCCAACCCATATTACCAGCGTCTCTTCCCTGCCAAAAATAAACCATGCATTGAAAATCATCTTCACATTGTTCATCGCCATCATCATTTTCATTTACATCTAAAGGCTAAAATTGAAAAATATAATTAGAAATGTAGGTAGTACAAAATTACATTTTATTAGTTATTTCTTGTAGTTCATTTTTATACCATCCAATATCTACAAAGGAAGACATAACAGTCTCCACTGTAAAAATGTCCCAATTCTTCTTCTGGCAAACGAACAAATTTTTTGCCTTCTAGAACAAAGGCTTCCATTGCTTCCAAATCATCATTCCACTCTACCATAAGTTGTTGAGCTTCTGTAGGAGACATAAGAGGCTGTCGAGGCATAAATAATGCTGCAAGATCCGCCTGCATATATCAAAATTATGTTGATAATTAAAAAAAGTATTTTAAAATGATTATTATTTTTATTGAATATAACTTTACCTTAGTTTCTTGCTGCTTCGCCCACTTTGTTAAATCAGCACCTGTTTTAGCAACAGATTCAGCGGTTCTTGTAAAATCTACCGCAATTACTTCATCCCATCCAGTGAATTTACTCTTAAAAATTTGAGACTCTGTACCTTCTTGTAATCTTGTAACTAATGCATATTCTGGCCTCTGAATCATATTGAATAATTCCTGAGACAGTTTTACTGCAGCAGCTCGGACTAACCTAGTTGATTTCTTTCCGAACCTAAAAAGGAATCAAATACATGTTTTATTAATTAAAGACAAAGTATATGATTATAATGCTACCGTGCACCATCATTTGGTCGTTTGTAATTGGTATACATACCAGACATAAACGTCCAAATAACAATCTAAAATATATACGTTTCGGTTATTTAAAAGAGTATTGACTAGTTTTCCATGAGGTACCTCAACTTGAGGCAATTCTAAATAACCCATTCCTAATCGAACTTGATATAGCCTTGGTATAACAGGTGCAAAATCTGGATCAACATGTGCCTATGGTAACATAAAATAATAAATATTAACTATGTAGTGTAATTATATTGGATTACTTAATTCATATAAAATAAAAGAATTCATAGTCACTAAAATTACCACTGGTTTTATAGGTCCATCTGGACCTAAACTTTTCCAAAATTCTTCGGTTTCAGACCCCATTATTTCTGTTATTATTTCAGATTTATTTTTCCTTTCGTTTTTATTGATTTTTTCAGCCATTAATCTCGATTTCGATTTCAGAGTATTTTTTGCATTTTTACCATACCACATGTATATGGTTTGGCCACAATCAAGAACAAATACGAAATCTGGATCTAAAGATTGTGTAACAACTGGAACTGGTTCCAAATGTATTGAAGCGCCAGCAGCATGAACTCGATACAATCGTGTAACGGCCGGCTGAGTTGAAATATTATAAATTAAGTAAAACATCATACACAGATAATTGAATAGACAAATATATAATAAAATTTTAGATACCGTGTCTTCAACAGTGTAAAATCCAGACGAAGTACGTCCACCTTCTATATATGTAATTCCAGATTCAAAGAGCATTAAAAATTCATCAGACTCATCCCCTTGTTCTTCTCGTATTGTTCGACATTGTGCACCAAGAAAATTGCGTAAATTCACAGCGTGTATAGCTGCACATGCACGTTTATCAAGCTGCAAATAGTAATAATTTTATAAAATATCCACATGAATATGTAAAATTGGAATTAATATATATATTTAAAATGAAATGATTACATACAGTAGCTTTTTCCCCAATCCAAAAATAAATTGCCCATAACATTGAACCACTTTCATCAATAATAGTTTTCAGTACAATGTAGCAGTCTCCTTCATAAAATTTGCCATGAGCAACTTCCTCTATTTGATTTGGTAAAAAATTTTCGATTTCCCAAACTGACAGCCCAGATGCCTGACCAGCATCTTCATCAAAAAATTCAGAATAATCTAATGGAGGTTTCTCTAAAGTTTCATCCCATCTCTTTGGTCTAAAAAGTTTAATTTCTTTAAGTCAATAGTTTTGATTTATTTTATTCAAAAGCTAAGTTAACTCACTTTAATGATTCTGGTTTTGCATCTTCCCAATTACTATCTTTGTTCTTTTCTTTTGCGATATCTTTCATTCCCTAAATATTTATTAGAGTTGAAATTATTTAATTCAAACTGATCTAGAATATGTAAAAATATTATACATAAATTAATTACCTTTAAAATTTTTGCTTGATCTTGATCAGCTTCTTCTTGATCCCGTCTTCGCCTTAATCTCATTTTTCTGGCAATAGGATCTTTGCTACTGTCTACAAAATTAAAAATAAAAAAGCAAAGTGAATTGAGCCAAATTTTAATAAATTTATCATTAGTTTTTTTCATGCACTCATATAAAATTTAAACAAAAACCATGTATTACAAAACCATTTTTTTTACTTACTGGCTGTTTGTGCAGGCGCAGGTATATTTGCACCTGCAAGCCGTAGTTGATGTTGTAAAGAAAAATCAATATTATAAAATTCAATGCCTGATCCCCTTTGAACTTCAGTTGGTTTTGGTGGCATTACTAAGTTTGGATTATCTCTTAAATCAAGACATTCTAAATCTGTGAGTAAATGGATAGCATCTGGTACAGTAATCAGTCTATTAGAAGTTAAAATTAATTGTTTCAAAGAACCACATCTGAATAGAAAAACAGAGACTTTATTATATATTTTGAAATTTTTAATTTAGTATATATTTTATATTATTAAACTTATTTATTACATATTTTATTATATATATAACATATCATAGAAAAAGATAGTCATAAATAAAATTACCTGCACAGTCCTTCTGGAATCATTTCCAAGCGGTTTTTAGCTGCTGAAAAAACTTGTAATGATGAAAGTTTTCCAATTCCAGATGGAATACCTTTAAAATCTAGTTCATTATCATTCAAATATAGTCTTCTTAAAGATGAAATTTTACAAAGTGAAACAGGTAATGCTGTTAACTTGTTTCTGCAAAGATTTAGTGTTTCTAATTTTTGCCACATTTCTGAAAATTTAACATCAAAATGATTTGCTGATAAAATTAGAATAAATAATATATTAAGTAAAGTAGTCTTGAATAAGGTGTAATATTACCTATTGCAGTAGAAAGTTCAGAAATTTGATTATCGCTCAAATTTAATCGACGTAGATTAGGAAGGGAATAAAGTGCATCTGGAACTCTTGGTAAGGCATTTTGTGATAAGTCTAATTCTTGCAAATTTGTTAAGCTTTCTAAATTTGAAGGTATGTTGTTTAGTGTACGCTGAGTATCACGCATTTGCAGAGTTGTCAAATTCATTAATGATGGTAGTTGCCTAAAATTTTGACCAAATAAAATTTAAATTTTATTAATATATACATAAATTATTTTGCAATAAAATCAATAGTTTTATGAACTCACCTTAATTGGAAATGTCCAAGAGGATTATGATTTAAATTCAAAGTTTGTAAATTAGCTAATCTACGAGTTTGAGGTGGTAGTGTTTCTAATTGATTATGACTGAGGTCAAGAAACAATAAATCAGTTAAATGGATAAATAAAGTGTTCGGAATTGTTTCGATACTAAAAAACAGAAATAAATGTAAAATTAAATTCTAAGTAAATGTAGTTTACAATATAAACTAAATCTTGTTTATTTTATTCACTTACTGGTTGTGACTTAAATTAAGATTAAGTAGTGAACGAGCCCTTTCAAGTCCTTCTGGAACTTCTCGTAAATTATTTTGACTTATGTCTAAGGTAGTTAGTTCTTCTAAGTGAAATAATTCTGCTGGTATTCCACTAGATTTTATGTTATTATGACGTATATTTAATGTTCTTAAACATCCAAGTTCAGTCAATTCACCAAATAATCTCTCTAATCGATTTTTTGTAAGCGATAAATGTTCCTAATATAATAGATTGATTAATTAGTTACTTAGTTCTTAGAATATTTTATCTTATGATAAGAATACGGTTGAATAAAATTTGCAGCAATAAACTAAAATTGATATCGGTTAAAGTTCAGATTTTAGACTTACCAATTTTAAAAGCTTTCCCATCTCTTCTGGGATTTCTCCTAGATTTGTATTGTCCAACTTTAGCCATTGTATCCCTGTCATCAAACGAACTGATTCTGGAAATTTCCCTTCCTAAAAAGTCAAAGTAAATAAAATTAATTTTATCAAAAACTTTTACACAGAGAGATTTAGAAATTTTAACCGTTCATATTAAAGAGTATTAATAAAGCATTTTAGAAATATACCTAAGTATCAATCATAAAATATGAAAATAAAATGCGATCAATTACTTCTCTTTATACCTTTTATGAAAATAACATGTTTAAAAATGAAAGACTTGAAAAAGAAACAATAATTAGTAAAGGTAACTAAATAAATAATAATAGTTAGTTACTTTTATCTTAAGAAAATCGAATAATTAATTATTAATAATATACAAATAGAAACTACTTACTCCAAAATCATTTTTGCTGAAGTCCACTCCTCTGACGAATGGTAATACTCCAGTATTGGCCATTTTTTCTTTAATTGCACTGTCTCAGAATTAAATCATACTATGTAGTGAAAGATTATCGATATTTTTTATCAGAGCAGATAATTTTTGTAGATTTTTCCCGTAAGGAAGAGGTTAAGTTTAAATACATGTAAAATGCGCGAAGTTCGCGGTTGCAGTATAAAAGAAACTGTAATCATGAGCCAGATGTAGTTTTTATGACAGGAAATGCAAAGAATTAGTCACACTATGTTGTATTTTTAATCTTCTACGATACGATCATTCTACAATCATCAAAATACGTACTCCAAAATAGAAAGAGAGAGAACTAGCACAGATTCCTCATTCTCTCTCAAATATAGACAATATAGTCTGCTTCACGCGAATGCAGTCGATGAATCCGTTAAACAAGGCTGCCACTATGCATAGTTTTTGAGCGTCGAATCGAGAGCAGGTTGGCCAAGGTGGTTTTTAAATACTACATTGTAACAAATCCAACTAAACGTCTACCGCTTTTTTAATTCACGAATAGTTTCTTAGTATTATTTATATTTTTAATTTTGGTTCGAAATAGTCATGACCACTTCTGATGATTTAAGCTTTATATCTGGTAATTTAATCCGTATTAATGTTTTCTTTCATCCTATTAAAAATTAATGTTGAATTTGAGGTTAAGTTTAGGGTTATTATTTACATCTTTTAATGTAGTAAGTTACTGTTTATTTAGACTTTACTTAGGTTGTCTTTGATAAATTCAATTCTATACTTTGCAACTATGTCATATTACTTATTTGAAAAATATTAAAATATTAGATAATAAATTCATATGCTTTTTTTATCACACATTAATTTATTATTGTAAAATGTTTTGACAAATTTTTAGGTATTTCAAATATATCTCGGATCTCTAGAGCTAATAGCTCAACCCTGTACAAGTTTAATTCTTCTTGTAATATATCAGAATGGCGGAGTACGTGTCGAGATATTACCAAAAGTTCTACTACTGATAGTCAAAAGACCGATTCAAGAAAACTTTCAGAAACAGCAAAAGTTAATAAAGCTCTCATTTCTTGTGAAGAAAGTACATGTGAATATGTAAAATTAAAGCTTATGTACGAGTGCCTTGAAGAAATAGCTTTTGGTAAAGTTACAATATTTAAATCAGATACAGTAAAAAAATTGAAAGAAGTTATCGCGATTCATAAAATAAAGAAGTATTTACATCTTCCAAACAATTTACCAGAAGTAAAAGAAGAATTAACATTATTAGGAATCATTGATTTACCCAAGTATGAATTTACTTATCAGGAGCAGTTACAGATAAGAAGTTGCTTAGAAGCAAAAATACGTGAAAAGATACATAATTTTGTAACAATGTAAGTTTATGATTATTAATTTTAGTTTTACTTACTAAAGAATTTACAAACTTTATAAAAATATTTTAGGTATCAAAATTTAGCAGGATCAACAAAAGATGTATTAAAAAGTAATGAGTCACTACTTAGTTCACGGTTTCTACAAAAAAGTGAATTAGAACACATACATTGGAAAGATAAAATTGATGAAGTATGTTTAGAATATAAGAGAGATTTAGAGCATTGTTTGAATTTGTTTAATCAGTGGGAGGAATTTAAAAGAAAAATAAGTCAAAAAAATATGCAAGAGGCAGAAAATTTATTACTTCAAGCCGAAATAGCAGAAATGAAAGCTAAAATTACAAAGTTATCTTGTACTATACATATGTACAAAGAAACACCAGTGACTATTGATGCTTTTAAAATACTTAAACTCAGTTTAGATGAGAAAATTGCCAGTGTTAATGAAGAAATTGCTGAGAAAACAGACTTGAAAAAAGCATATGATTCATTAAGCAATACAGAATATGATATAATTTTAAAAGAATATTTAGAATTGTGCTATGTAATAAAAAAGAAAAAGAATTTATTGGATAAACTGTAAAAAGCATAAAATAATTAATAGTGAATTTGTTACTTTTTAAAAGGAACATTTTTTTATTATAGACTTTATGACATTATTTTTATAACTAAATCAAATTAATAATTTTTACACTGATACAGAGACTACTATAGATATTAAAATCACTCGATGATAAATTTTATGAACATAAACTATAATATTTAAAATTGACTGTGTTATAAATTGTAACAAAATATACAAAAATAATTTTTTTTACTATTTACAGAAAAGACAATTGTAAAAGGTAAAACATTGCTGAGTAAAAATAATCTTTTTAATCATACAATCAGATTATTTTTAATAAAAAATGAATATTAATGATCGTGAGATCTATAAATTTTTCTTTTGTATTTAATGTTTAGGATTATTTTTATATAGCAGTGTCTAGAGTATATTTGTAATACATTTATAGTAAAGCATATTTAATATTTATTGTACAAAAAATTTCATATTAAAATTGATAAAATGTACATAATTTTTACAAAGCGAGTCAATGATCTCTGTGAAAGACGTTTTTTGAAACTTCGGGAATAATTTTTGGTACCTAGAATAATTTCCAAACCATATATAGGTCCTAATCTTGATTTCTAGGTACCAGAAATTATTTTTTGAAGTTTTAGGAAAATCTCTTTCCCAATGGTTGTAGGATTTTCTTCTTAGTATAGGTAGATATTAAGAACGGATTTTTATATAAATAAATTAAGTTTATTAGAAATAATTTAGAATATTAATTTCACTATTACCTTCCAGTAGATTAATTGTGTTTTATAGATGATGCAAAATCATATTCGTATTTTCAATATTGTCATTTATTTTAACAATGAGTACAATATATACATATATATATATAGGCCCATGAAGTTCTGCATTTTAGTATAGGGATAAGGAGTACACATACCTACCTTTAATAAAATTGTAAGGGCAACGCACGGAACTTGCGCTATCATTTAGAGTAAAAAAAAAACATTTAATTTAAAAAAAAATTAACTCCCTTATACTTGAAGGGAAATATATGAAAAAAGACGGAGCTGATTATTCCCTATGCTGAATACATGGAAATAGAAAAAAGCGAGTATAACAAGACACTGATTTTCAATTAAACTTTTATCAACTTTCTATTTAAGTAACGGGGTCAATTTTTTTTTAAATTAAATTTTTTTTGATGTTCTAAATCTAGACTTAACTTTTTATTTCAATTTTGTGGGCATCCTCCTTTAAGCTGTGCTTCAAAATAGGGTTTAACATTTTCAGATGAATATTTTATATCAATATAAATATTAAGTATCAATTATAAATGTCATGTATTTTTCAGTCTTTACCATTAGATAAAATAAGCTGTAGGATTAAGCTGTAAAGAACGCGCTAATTTACTTGATGAACTGAAATTATTACATATAATCTTTTAATTATGATTTGTCATAATTTTATGAAATTTCCACAATAAAATAATTTAGGTAATTTGTGAAATCAATACAATTATTTACATATAAGAAAGAAAGCAAAAAAGTAAAAGATATATTATGAAATGTTTTCACTGTACTAATAAGTAGTAACTGTAAGTAGATACAGACAAGTTTACTAAGGCATTTATAATTTTTGGTCTTTTGCAAACATTATCTAGGTACCTGCTAAGGTACACGTATTTTTTTTATAAGTTAAATATTTTTTACCTTGTGTTACATAAATTATGTACATAATGGTTCTTTCAAATATCTATATATGAGCTGTATATTCAATTTGAATTACATTATAAAATAACATCGTATTATTATTTTTTTGTATTTGCATATTATTATACTTTTCCGTAGGTATTTAATTTATTTTTTTAAAGAAGGATACACTGAAAATCGATAGGTATTAAAATAATATATTTTTTGAATATTTAACATTGAATTGATTAAAGGAATTTACATAAATATGCTTCAAATTGTTTTATATTTTATAGTATGAATTGAATGGATTACTGAATAGCTCTGCACAATGGATATGTCATCCGAGATACCTGTATAAATTGGTACTTTTGTTCAAATAGATTTGATGCATAAATAAGTTAAATTTAAATTTGACTAGCGTTGTCGATAAAGTATATATGCGCATCGAAATATTCGAAATACACGATTACACGAAGCAATCGAGCATCGAGGGAGCCACGATAGGTACTCTTTATCTCTCTCTTGCTCATAAGCTCTATCCATGACGATATATATACTTACCATGATCCCCTGGTCCTCACCCTCCTTTTCTAAAATTTCTCGCACACGCGTGTTTGCCCGTGCGTGCATTCTCTTCTCTTGGCCGTTTGAGGTTGCGCTCCTTTTCTCGAAAACGACACTCGAGAGAAACAGACGGTGTCCGTGAATAAAGATTCGGTAGCGCCGGCGACGTGAATAACCATCAGTCCATTTTGTGACAATAAAAAAGAAATCATAAGATCTAAGAAGCTCGACAGCTAGAAACGGCCGGATAGGCGCACTGCATTTATATGGCTAACATCACCGAGGAATCGTCTGAGCACCTGGACAGCGGCATGGGCAGCAGCGACGCACGGTCACCAGAAGTCAAGACCTTGCTACCCTACGATGACGAGGACGAGGAGGAGGTTCGTAAATATGATCACTTCTATGTCTTATCGAATTTTGTACGAGCGAGGCTGTTATACAATCGTAAAGTAACCCCTCCTTGTGCCTCGAGCGGCTCGTAATACCATTTATGTTTGCATTAGTGAATTTATAAGAGCTCGGGATGACTCGTAATGGTCATGTAGTTCTTTGCAATTTTATCAATGAAAATTTGTATGTGTGTGTACAACATTGAAAGATTTGGTTGATTTCTAGTTTGTCTTTTCAAATTTGTGGTTGAGAATGACTTTAAATTTTTGCTCCACTTGTAGTGGCATAATCTCTGTTTACTCATTTACTCGGTAATATATAAAGTTGTACATTATTTATTGACTTACAGGATGAAAGTCTTTCAGAGAGGTTGATAGGGCTCACAGAAATGTTTCCAGAAGAAGTCAGAAACTTTTCCTACAACAGTGGAGTTTGTTTGATAAACATGATTAAAGGTTGGTAAAATACAATTTGGTGATATCTTTATCATTTTATATAAATTTTCTTACTAAATTATTACAAGCGAGTTTTTAAACCTAGGACTGTTTAATTTTATTCAGCATCCTAAATAGTAATGCAAATATCAAATAATTTAGTTTCTAATAAAATTTTTTTCAAATTTCATGATTTTTGTGTAAGTTTTACTCAGATACATTTAATAAATTATACTTACAAATATACTATGGGATCGATAACTAAAAATAATGCTTAAAAGTAAATTGTTTCATTAACATAAATTTTATTTTTTAGGCTGTTATTCTTTCTCGTGTTCAGCAACATGGTTGATTTTCAGTAGTTCTGCAATTCTATTCGCACCTTTAATTTTTGAAATTGAACGTGCACAAATGGAAGAAGCACAACGTAACCAACAAAAACAAGTTTTACTTGGACCAAATACAGCTATATCAGGTTCTGGTTCTGGTTTCCCTATGGCTCCTCCAATCCAGAGATAATTTTGTGATGGAACATTTACAAACTACTCTAAGAAATTGTTTTTGAAACATCAATGCATGTCAAATGAAACTTTAATTTCTTGTTCACAAATGTCTTACAATAGTAAATATCATGTGAATTAGAGCAAATTAAAGTGTTTTAGTAATGAAAATTTGTTATTAGTGCTGAGTTTAAAAATTATGTACTATTGTAGAATAACTGCTGATTACCAAAAATTTGCAATGTTATGTCTAATATATATTTGTAGAAGAGACTTACTATGCAGTTTGTCTAATTTTAATTTACAAAGTAATCTTAGTAAATTTTTTACAAGCTGCATCATTCCACATCTTGGCATTACTCGTATACAGTGAATCTTTTTATCAATGAGAGTAGGTATTACTTAATTTATGTACAATGTAACATCAAATCACTTATAGAATCATTTATAGATCCTGCATGATTTCATGTTCCGATTACACATTGTCGTATATTCAAAAATTTTGTATCATATCACTTACTGTTAACATTATTTGCAAATTACAATAAAATATGAGAAAACCTTATAGAAAAGTATTTTAAATTGTCTTACTTATTAAAAATAATAGATTTAGTATATAGGATAGAGAAGATAAATATATTTATTTATTTTTTTCTTAATCTATTACTTTTTACACTCATACATAACATATATACTAAAGACAAAGAATACTGAAAATCAATAATTTTTTTAGCTATAAGTGATCTATTTATTATAATGGATCAGAGCGAATAGTCGTTTTTATTAATTTAGATCATTAAAATTATTTCATCTTACAGTAATTTATCAGGCTTTAAAAAATCTTACAACTCGAACAACATACTGTCTACAAATTGGGCATTCTGACATTTGCTTTCCACAGTTGATACAACAGGCCATATGACCACATTCCAGAATTACACATTCAATTGGAGCATCCAAACAAATTTTACAAAGCACATCTTCATCTGCAGTTTCAATCACTGGAAATATAATAATCTTTAATCTTTATAAATTTTTATACACTTGCATTATTTTATTAGTATGGTTTGATGTTTGAGTTCTTAATTTTATGTTAAGAAATACAGTTTTTCTTAAAAAAAAAAGTATATATATTTAAAATTTTTAATTCAAATTTTTTTTACAAAAGTAGTATAGATATTATATATATATTTTATTAATATAATTTGATGAATTATAAAAAAATATAAATACATCACCAATTAGTAATGTTTAACATATTAAGGAGTATCAGTTTGAACATCAGATGATTATAATGCAACAAAAACTTGTACTTGCGTTAATGTGATGAATTTTAAAAGGTCAATAATAAAGATAGCATACCTATTCTGGATTTTCGGTACTCTTCCCATAACCTAGAAGCTCTATCGAATAATTCACATCTTTCTACACAGCCTTTATAATCAACTCTATTAGCGCTTAATAATTCTTTAAGCTGTTTTACAGTTAGGCATTCTAGCTCAGAGAGTTGCTTTATATCTGACAATTTAACACTGCCATTCCACTAAAGTATAAAAATTCTTTCAATTCATGATCCTTTAAATTTTACAAATAATTGGGACTTTTTAGAAACTTAAATAACCATACCGTCGGAAACAATCCATGCGTTGGTATTTCTGTAAACATTTCAGTGTGCTCTTCATGAGATGTCTCTGAAATGTCTTCTTGCTCTGTTATCACAGGTTCAGGTCCACCACTTACATTATCATCACTCTCTGACACTTCTTCGATTTCGACATTATGTACTCTATTTATTGGAACCTCTTGAACTTCATCAGGTGTAGAAACTTCACCAACTGGTCTTTCATTAGTCTGTGGACTTCTGGATCGACGAGTTGGTGAATCTTCAGGAATTTCAGATATTTCAGAATGATTTGATTGTCTGTAATAATTATGGCATTTGTAAATTTAATATGTAATTATAACAAAAATTTAATATTCTCATAAAACATTTAATTAATAATTGTTAAATACATACGTTCCATTTAATTCTGATCTATTTTCGTTTACTCGAATTTGTGGAGTATTTTCTAGTCTTTCACTAATTCTCCTTACATCACTACCATTTGCAAAAATAATTAGTTGATTTACTAAGTCTTCTTTTTCTAAAAATATCAAATTAATTATATTATATTACATTACATTAAAATTATATTAAAATAAAATTATAATACATATATAGTTTCACAATTAATGTGATCTTCAATGCACATAAAATGTAAATATAAGAATCATAATTATTATATAATTATATATGTTTACCTATACATCCTCTAATAGACACTTTCTTTGCCAAAAGATATTGTCGTAAATCCTTAGAGCGCATCTGTAATACCTGACTTCTAATAAGAGGTCTACGAGAG
The DNA here is from genome assembly GCA_900490015.1 of Megastigmus stigmatizans. NCBI lineage: Eukaryota > Metazoa > Arthropoda > Insecta > Hymenoptera > Megastigmidae > Megastigmus > Megastigmus stigmatizans. The sequence continues at coordinate 13,500 of UELV01084536.1, read as the reverse complement.
AGCATACTACAGTTATCGCAGCTCAGTATTCTATCAAATCTTCTTATAACACATTCTGTGCAAAAATATCGTAAACAATCCATGCATTGTTTCTGAAAACATGATATAATAATTCTAATATAGAGATTAATTTCCTTTGAAAAGTGCTAAAAAGTTTTTTCGACCAACAAAAAACAAACAAAAACTTATTTATTCGTACACTGTCTAACGTCATTTCATAAATAAAATGTATCACTTACTTTTCTCTTAAAAAGGCTAAATTTGATGGCACACGCTTCACAAGCCATCTCGACATGAATATTGCAAAAAAAAACCGGGTTCTTTGTCTTGGTTGCTCGCATGGAGGTTAGATCATGGTTGAAAGATTTTCTGGAATGCTTTTTAAGTACTATCGTTTTTCTTCAAAAGACTGACCTTGGAATTTGAGAATAAAAAAAACAAGGCCTAAAATTCGCTGTCGAACTTGGTCAGAGGAAATGTATCAAATAAACAACGACGATTGCGACACTTACAGCAATTGATAAAAATAAACTTTCGATTATCACAGATTGATTAATTGTTAGTTATTTTTTATCATTAAGAGCATCTGCGGCAGAAAACTTAAAAAGCATGACGAAGACTCACTTCAGCAAAAATGTATGTGCTATGTCTCGGCCTGCATACTACTAGGTATGTTGTATTTGCTATACTTTTTCACTTGCGTCAGTGGAGTCTTATCTCAATGAGATTTTCGACGCTTTTTATTTGTAGCCAGCAGCAAGGCGCATTATCATATGCATGCATCATTTATTCATTTGTTCTTCCACTGTTACTTCGAGCTGTTGATGTTGGTGTTTTACTTACTAAAAAATCGTTGCTTACAGTTTTATTTTAACCCCCAATCCCCAATATACAACTTTTGATGTATATATACGCACGTACAACATATACAATATATATATATATATATATCTTATCAGTATATTTCACGTACACATGCGCGCAGCGCGAGAGTGCAAGAACATCATATATAGTGCGTGATGTAGTTTATGCATTACTTGTGCGATTTGTGCAGAGAACAGTCATTGCGGATGTCCAAGAGGGCACGCGCCTGTATGTGCATATTGTATGATGTGAAAAAATGTAGCTTATGAAATGTTTTTACGACTTCGTTCCAATTAAATTTCATCTATCAGATGCATATATTTTTACCTTTATATAATTTAAATTATATTACCTATATCTTATTGAATAAAATTAGTTTTATATATTATGTATATATATATATATATAGAATAATTTCACGGGAACGAGAAATTAATAATAACAAGAATCCAATAGAAGTGATTAATATTAATATAATATTTGCTTCTATTTTTTTAAATGTTAAAAGTTTCTGCTTAATATAGTGAAGATTGATCAATCATTGCATTACTTAACTATTAATTGTGTCATTCAAAACGTCATTAAGTACTAATAGTTTATTAGAATCGTATTATAGCCCACATAGCACGTTACGTTGGAGAAACGTTTCTATAACGTTTCTTTGTAACTTAGAAACGATTCTCTAAAAGTGGAAGAAACGTTTCAGAAACGTTGTAGAAACCTTGAAATGTCCGCTTTTGGTGTCTCGGGAAACGTTTTAGAAACGTTTGTAAAATGTTTCTTATACGTATGTGAGTTCCTTTGGTCATGTTGCAGAAACGTTTCAGTAACGGTTCACGTGAAACCTTGAAAAGAAAACCTTTAAAATGGACGATTAAATTTTAAAGTTTAGGGCTCGATGCCCATGGGTCGTATCATCCGGATAGTAACACCTAAAATTCGCACCACGACCCTTTTTAAAATAATTTAAGCACGTTTATTTCAAGGTTTCACGTGAACCATTTCTGAAACGTTGCCAAAGAAACTTTATAATTCATATATGTATGAGAAACATTTCCAAACGTTTCTAAAAAGTTTCCTGAGATACCAAAAGCGGACATTTCAAGGTTTCTACAACGTTTCTGAAACGTTTCTTCCACTTTTAGAGAATCGTTTCTAAGTTTCCAAAGAAACATTCTAGAAACGTTTCTCCAACGTATCGTGCTATGTGGGAGATATTGTGATAAATAGTCAGTACTTATTCAAAATGCCCAATGAGCGCGATGTTAGGCACCAGCCTCACCTTACTGTGCACGCAGCGCCACATATGCACGCAAGCGGTACACACAGATATGTAAGCGCTTCTGCGCAAGCGCCACGCCGCTCTCTCTGCGCTCTCACTGCCTTCGAGCAGCATGTCGCTAGACCTAGTCGCGCCTCTAATAGATTTCACTAAATGACTCTGATTTGTCTTTGTTCTTTCCCCAACTCTCACCATAGCCTCTGGAGTGGCCAATCTCCACAGCGATGACTGCACGCCCGTGCACATGGGCTGATTCTTGGGTGGAAATTTGGAAAATAACGAAATTCGGTGGCAGGAGTGAAGAGACATAACTTTAATCGCCTTGGCTGTCTCTTTGCATTAGTAGATGCATTGTAAAGCTTATGGATAATTTGTATTGTATACTGATGAGAGTTTACAGTGCTGGCTGACTGCTACTGTTTTCGCTGACTGAATAAGCTGAGCCGCTGCGGTGCATTCTGAACATTTTGTGACAAAATGGGGAAAACGAAAGATGGTAGTTCAGATGAAGAGGTTCATATAGGTAAATAATTTTTTATATTTTCATATTTCTGTATTTATATTGTTTTTTTATTGGTGAGTGTCGTATATATCATACCTAATATATAATAATAAGCTTAATAAAATATTTTAGTCCTAACCTCTTTAACGAGTGACATAGTTATGCATATAATTTTTAAATTTTTCATATTGCAGTGTGTTCTATGTATATATGTATGTTACGTTATTTTTATTAAGGTGAAATAATTCTTAATATTAATACTTTTTTTATTTACAGAACCCAACACGAGTATGTTGACACAGAAGAAACATAAAAAACACAAGCACAAAAAACATAAAAAAAAGAAAATTTCACTTGATGAAGAAAGTTACATAGATATTTCTATGGGTTCAGATCTGAAAAAAACTTTTAAAGTCAGAATTAAAAAAGAAGAGGATAAAACGTAAGAATATTTAAGTTTATTTTTATTATTACGATGTGGTAGTAAATCGTACCAACATTATAATAATATCTTACTTTTGGCACCAGCAAAAAATACTTGGATTTATGCAAAATCAGGCATCATAAAAAATTTTAAATATCTCAGCGAACAATTGATAAATTTTGGGATGTGCAATGATTCCTTTACATAAAATCAAGTATTAGTTTTACTGGGAACAAAACATTATAATGCTGGTAAGGTGGGACTATAACTCTTCCTTAAGTGCAGTAATGAATAATGCTTTTATAGTTCAGATAAGTTAAAGGAAAGGGTATTTAAAATAGCAACTCCAACTCTTGCAAGTACAAGTACAGGACTTTCTCCTAAAACAGCATCAAAGAAAAAAGTTATCAAAACGAATAAAGGCAAAGATAGTGGTACAAGTAGTGAAGAAGAAAGATGGCTTGATGCTATTGAATCAGGCAAATTAGAAGAAGTAAAAGATATATAATAGATATATTATTGCCTTTTATCGTTACATATATTCTACCAATGACTTAAATTATAAAATGTATTTTATATTTTAGGTTGATGATGAACTTAAAAAAATTAAACCTAAAGATCCAAAATTAATGACTGCTAGACAGAGAGCAATGTTTGAACGAAAGACTGATACAGAACCAAATTCTAGTATAGAACAATTAATGTCCTTACCCACAGGCTACAAAGAAAAAGTAATGACGGCTGAGGCTATTCAAAAAGCTGCTTTGAAATCTTTGAAGCGAAAACAACTTGCAGATGAAAAAAGAGAAAAAGACAAGGTAAAGGAAGTTTAATTCAAATCATCCCATATCAACATACTTAAAGTAGTTTTTTCAATTTAAAAAAGTCACTTAGATTCTGTCTAACAATTGAGATCACAATAAATATAAAATATTCTTGCTTATGAAAGTTTATACCTAAGATATAGCTATATTTCCAAATACATTTAAAAATCCATTTGGTTATTTTTAGTAAAGATGATAGTATAATAATAGAATTGCACTGTATTCGCATTAAGCTTATTATTTTATTTCTTAAAGAAAAAAACAATGGAAAGGTTACTGAAAAAACAGGAATCCAAAACATCTAAAGTAGTTACAAAAGGAAAATTATCAAAGAGACAAGTTCCACTTATTACATATAAAATAACTCTTGAAGGAAGTTCAATTTCTTTACCACCAGGAGAGCAATTGCCACTTTTAGTTACAAAAGCGTAAGATTTAGTTATAATTATTTAATTATTTAATTATAAATTGCGAATGAAACATCTAAACTAATTTTGTATTATTATCTGGTTTTTAGAGAAGAGCCACCAAATCGTGCTTTGTGCGGTGTATTGTCGTGTTGTAATCCAAAGAAGTATTCTTGTTCAAGGACTGGAATTCCACTCTGCAGCTTGGCATGTTATAAAACAAATTTAGCAGGGGTTGTATCATGAATAAAACAATATTTATTCGTTAGATTTTAAGGTATTAATTTATTTATATATATAAAGTAGTACGTATACTACTTTATAATCCCACTTTGAATTTGCCGCGTGATTAGTCGGTAAGAGAGATTGCATCAAAACAATAGATGTAATTAAGAGGAGAGAGGTGTACCATAATAAGTGTAAACATCGAGATACATAAATTGATTGATAATCCGTGAGTAAATAATTAAGGGAGAATATTAAGAGAAAGATAGGGAAGAATAGGCTTAAGTGTCATTTCTCTATTTATAGGTAAGATAATTGTATATAATGTAAATAAAGTTTAATTATTGTTTAATGAATAAAAGAATCTCTATTTATAGTGAAACTCAAATTTGTTTATTCACCCACAAGTCATATCAAAATAGATAGACATTATATATATTTTATAAAAATCGTAGTTAATAAAACAATTTATTTATTATGGACTATAATGTATAAAAAATATACACTTAAACATTTATAATAATTAAATTTCTAAGTGCGTTAGAAACAGATATACTATAGGAATAAATTTTAGCAATTGTGTAAATAAATTTCATTTCAGTACCGCAGTGTGTATTACATAATAACAGAACTTATAATATTGTACAAACTAATTTTTTTAAGTGACTTGATTGTAATCTATGTATATTATTTTTTATATCTTACATTTTGAATGCAATAAAAAAATATTTTGTTAGCTAACTGAATTCTAGAAATAAGAGCCTAAAATCTTATGAATTACATTTTTCTGGACAGTAGTATTAAAGCTTATAAAATTTTTATATATTATTTATATTAACTATGTTACTTTAAATAAATATGACTATACGTTTATGATTTCTATTAGGATCTCTAAACCGTTTATAAAAATGTCACTAGATCGGAAAGCGTTACTGAGTATATTTTAAATATGTAATAGTTTTTGGAATCTTGGAAGACTGTCAAATAAGGAACTGTTTCTATATGTTTGATTTTAAGGAATTTTCAGCAAGTTTCATTGCTTCATCAAGTGCTCGCAAAACTAAGTCCACGTGTCCTGAGGTGGCATTCACTCCCATTAGTCCAATGCGTATGACTTTTCCGACACTTGGTCCTAAACCTCCACTGATTTCTAGATTGTATCTGAAATAAGAAAAAAATTACTTTTATTTACATAATAAATTTTAGTTAATTAAAATTGATATAAAAATACAAAATACTAAAAAAACGCTTATTTTAATACATTCTATCACTATTTATAATTAATATGTTATTTACTATACTAAAAATTATTATGCACATAATGTTGTCACTCATGAAAGATTTAAAAGTGTATTAAAATTGGAATTTAAAAAGAATTAAAACTGTACGTAGTAAAATCATTTAATAAAATACAACTCTGAAATTTAAAAAAGCAATCAGTCGACGATTCCATTTGATATTCCTGTCGTGACTTAAATAATTTTATACCTATTGACGTCAGCATAGCTATAAGGTCCTCGTCGATCGCTTATAATGTAAGCGATCGACGAGGACTCCTTTGTATTTATTTAAGCCCGATGCTAACAATATCCGCGTGACAACGCACAACTTATTTAATATTTTACTTTTGCCACGCCTATCCTTTTACATTATACCGTCAGTAGAAAGTGATCTTATTATCGATTTTTTTTTTATCTAAAAGTTAGATTATTTTAATTATTTACAAAATATGATAGTACCAATCGATGTCACTTTAGTTTGTATTTAAAGATTCGTTATGATTTTTACGTTTTCATTGGCAGTATTTTCAAATAATGTTTTACAATGTATTTTTTTATTAATCGCACGGCAGAAATCGACTTCTTGATGTGCACGTTTAATGAGCACGAAGTGTCCAATTCACATCCTAGGGCGCAATTTTGGCTACACTGCACTCGTTAAATTTGCATTAAAGTTGACTATCTCAAAAGGCGCAAGGCGATTCTCTCCCTCGTCTCTATTGACAAACTCGGCTCAGGCGTGCAACGCCTACTTTGCGCCCTTGTTGCGTAATCTATTACTTAGTGTTTTTCAACGCTTAAATTGTTTCAGTTTTTACATTTCTTTCGAACAATGAATCGTACAAATTTCTATTTTCAAGGGACATTTTAAGAAATCCAATTACAATAGCATAAAAAATCAATACAATTGTGAATCATAATATAATACGATTTTTTCCTCATAAATTACACTTTTGTATCCACACGCGCGAAGCAGTCAAAACAAATTCATACATAATGTAAATATATACATATATAGACCATATACCTGTCCAAGGCATAGCGAATGATGATCTGTGGGTCGATACCAGCGGGCAGTCTGATGGCGCTGACGGTGTGTAGTCGATGTTCGGGGACCTGGACGAAAAACTCGTAGCCCCGGCGGAGGAGGCCCGCGTGGAACTTTTCGGTGACGGCGGCGTGACGAGCCCAGGATGCTTCTAGGCCCTCCTCGGCCAGCTGGGCAAGCGCCTCGCGCAGACCGTAGACCAGAGTTGCGCTTATCGTGTGGTGATAGGAACGCGGTCCCTGGTTCTCGAAGCAGTTCCAGTATTGGCCCAGCCACTTCATGTCCCAGTAGAACACCGGCGATGCTGTCTTGCGCGACAGGATCTTCTTCCTGTACAATTCATTCATCATTAATATATACCTATTACATACACTATATAGAGTAATTGGTTGCCTGCTGCTTTTTCGAGTAGAGTTTCCGATGATAGGTTTTAATCGGTTATTGTCACAAAGAATTTCGGACTTTCAATTGATACATAATACATATATATATTTCCTTTACCAGCGCAATAATACCCTATACATGCCACATTTGACGCCTCCACGTTCGAAACAGCATCGGCTCGAATTCCAAATAGCGATACTTTTGCGAAACGATCCAATTGCATTTCATTACATAAAACGCGCGGGCGGCTATCTCGTGTGAAAGTCAAAAACTTTCGAGGCACGAGCGCGTGTATATACATATTACACAGCAGCAAACATCGGGCCAGCGCTCACCGATCGGAGCCCGTATATACACATTCGCAAAATAAGTTCCGCGGCAGCGGCGGCCCCGTCACACCCGGGCTTCTCTGCACCGAATTTCTAATTGAAAATGAGCCTCGTACCACACGTGTATACAGCACAACATGTATATATAGACAGGGTGAAATCGCGGCTGCACGTATCATTGGCGAACGGATCGGTATATATATGTTGGTGTGCGGTATAAGGAAGATCGGAAGGAGTATAAAGAGTGTATCGGTATAGTGGTATAATCGGCGTGACTCGGGCCTCAGGCGCCAGCGCGGTTCTGCCGTGACTCACGCGCACCTACACACGTATACACCACGTGTATGTGTACGCGAGCGCGACTAGCAAAAGGACTCGCGATGCGAATTGATATTCCAGGCGCGAGAGACTCTCGTGTGCAATGTTCCACCGTCGTATGTATATATATACCGAGTCTTTGTAATTGGGAATTTGCATGGAGAGACGCTCTTTTTTGGCCGATGCTACTCTCGCGTTTTAATAGATCCGACCGAGTTTTGCTTTGTGTGCTCGGAAGTAGGATTTTCGAAATTTGTATATATACCGACACGAGCGTGATTGAACGTTTCGCCCTACGATAACTGAGTGTAATTTTGTATAATGCTAAATTGACGGTTATATATATCGCTCATTTTAATCAATAAATTTCCGCGCGCCACCTCGTCCCATCGCGTTAATAACGAGATTGCAGGCGACGAAGAAAATGCAATTTTGAATATTGAAATATTGAAATAGTCTCTGCAGCTATGTATATATATGTGTGAGTGTGTAATAAATACTTACTCGGCGAGTGGACTGAAGCTTATGGGTGTGATGCCGGGAGGTGCGCCGAGGACCTTTTGGCTGCCGGTGTAAACGGCGTCAATGCCCCAGGCGTCCATGAAAAACGGCTCGCCACCGAGTGAGGCCACCGTGTCGACGATCAGTAAGCCGCCATATCTATAATAGGTGGAGAGGAGGGGAAAAAACGTTTGCTCAATTAATAATCGGTTATGTAGCTTGGACGAGTCGAGTGATCGACAGCGAGTATTGGACTTTGATAATTGCCAGGCGGTATACACACGCCCGAGGAATTTGTAGTGCAAACATTTGAGTATTCAATTATTATTGCTTTTATTTGATCTTTTTGTAGGCGATTATTAATGATCGGAACGGTGTTTATCAAATTGTATTATATATAAGCTATAATTGTAGGTATAGGGATACACGGTCAAATGCTTATATATATACCGACGAGATACGCGCGCGCAATCTTTGAAATAGTTTGAACTAGCTGAGAGAAATGAATTATGTTTGCGCTTTTGGGGATATAGGGAGATAAATCTCTGGGGGAATCCGGTTCTGGAAGCGCTACAAATTTTTCCGAATTATGCTTTACTTACTTGTGAACAATGTCGCCCATCCCTTCCAGAGGTTGCCTCAAGCCGGTGGACGATTCCGAGTGCGCCACAAAAACGGCTTTCGGCTGATACTTCTTTACGGCCGCTTCTAACTCATCCAGAGTTAAGGCGACACCCGGCTGCGCCTCTAAAATGTCAACCTATAAAGAAATAAAAATCATCTCTATGAAGATTTACCTTTTTTCACAGACTCCCTGTTCCTATAAATCATCTTTGTGTCGGTCGGAAGGAAATCATTGAGTTTTGTTTTCGTTTCTTTGCTATACTTTTTGTTGTATTGATTTTCTGCTCGGTTCGAGCGATCGATGGTAAAGATAGTTGTACATTCATTAGATAAACCTTAGCGAAACAAATCATTCTTATATTATTAATGATTTTGTTATTTAGGAAAATTATTTACTTTTACTTGTAATCGTACGAAAAATGCCGCCATTAATCCGTGGATTATTTTGCAGCTGCTCCGTTTCTTATGTAATCTTTCACTGGTAAAAAAAATTACTATAAATTCAAGTAATCATTCGATTCAATCTATCCAAGTAAAAATTTATTTAATTTAAAGAAATATTTATTTAATCTAAATATACTTAGTTTACTTAATTTATAAAATCAGTACTTAGATTAAGTAAATATTTCATGAAATCAAATAAATTTTTTTTTTGCATGGATTGAAATGAATGATTAGTTGAATTTAGTCATTTTTTTATCAGTGAAAGATTACACCAAAAAAATGGAGAAAATGAAAAAGATTACCGCACAAAAAAAAAGACAATATATTATATGAAATCATATCTATTTATTTTACAAGTATATAAACAAAAATCTAAGTTAATCAGATATTAATTTATTAATTTGTTCCTCGACAAACCCCCAGTTCTTAGGAAAAAAAAAACCCATCAAGGAAAAAATAAAAGGAGGTCGCACACTCGCTATCGCAAAATAAAGAGTTAGGCCAAATGGCCACAGTCCTTTTTCCGCGCGCTAGAGTCCAAGCTGCACAAGCTCGTTACCTCTATATACTCTCCGCGCTCTCCCGCACAGCCATAAAATTTTCCCGTTTCGCCTCACATAAATTGCATCTAGCGTGCGTGCTTCGTATACACACAAGCGCGCACACACACACACAGGCACATATAGAGAGGTGAAATGGCTAGATATAATAATATATACTAACGTGGATGCCAAGTCGACCGGCCATATCCGCCGCCCGTTCGCCCCATACTCCGGCCCTGACAATGAGAATGTTTTCTCCTCGTTCGAGTAGGTTTCCTATGGAGGCCTCCATGCCGGCGTGACCGGAAGCACTGATCGCCAGGGTCAATTTATTTGCCGTTTGAAAGGCGTACTGAAGACCGGCCTTTATTTCGTCCATCAGCTGAAAAATGTGTCGTACAACGATTAGTAAGGATATCTATTTTCCTCTGTTTTGGAAACCTGATGCTGTCGAAATGATCATCCAACAGTTACAGACTTCTATATTATAATCGAAACTGCTTCCTTATTTTCTGTTTCTTCTATGAATAATTAATCTTTACCGACGACGAAGTATTTTCGTTACTGTGTTAATTCACTGGTTTTTGATCATTTGACGTGTACAGCGAGTGTCAATCGATAAACCCTTGGCTTTCCATGAATATAACACTTCAAAGTACGTTACAGTATCGATCTTTGTTATATTTAATCGCGTAAGTGGCTAAAAACAATCGATACACCATAAAATAAAAAAAAAAGGTGAAGATAATCGTGTTTATATGCAGTGCTGCTAGGTCAAAGGCCGAGCCATAAATCTAAACCGTACACACGAGGAACAAGCGCACTTTTACGACGTCAGTTATAGTACGCCCTTTAAATTTTCAAATAACGCGTGTCCGCGAACGTTCGTCTCATTACCTGCACCATAAGCATAACAACGTATATATACACATCGATGGAGTGCACCCTGAATACGCGATGTATATATACATATATGTATATGTGTGTGAGTAGCAGTAGGGCATGGGAAAAGGAAATCGGAAAAATGCTCTCTCTCTCTCCGCGTGCGCGCGCTCATACACAACAAGAAGTCGCGTACGAGAGAGTTGGGTATATGCATATATATATATGTGTGTGTGTGTACCTCAAGGATTTCAGGATGCATGTGACCTAGAACTTGGCGGTGAAGCGCATCGAGTACCCGCTGAGAACAATTGCTCGGTCCCGGCCCTGTTAATATTCTGTGAGGCAGCTCTAGAGGCTTGAACAGCTCCTTAGGCGGCTCGACTGTCATCGTCCTTCTCGACATCCCCGGGCTTGTTGTTGTACTCGTCGTCGTATTCGTCGTCGTCGTAGTCGTGGCCGATTGTTCGTCGCTGTGTCTCGTGCTCGATCTGGAATTATAAAGAAAGAAATTTGCAATGAATGCCGGGGCCTCGTGTGTGTAACAGCGCGTCGCGCTCTTATACATATATATATATATAGTACATTCTTGCGCAGGTATATTGCCGAAAGTAATATTATATTGCCGATACTGTTGCGTGCATTATTATTTGAAAACATTAAGTTTGGATTTCTCAATTCCGTAAATTGGCTGGGAAAAAATGAGTCGAAAAAATAATATGTTCTAATTAATTGCACTTTCTTTGCACGTCAACTATTTATGACGACGAATATTGACTTTTGGAAAAAGAAAAAGAGTAATATGTCAATGCTTAAATTGGTTTTTTGCGATCAAGATGTATTTTTAATCGATGCAGTCTAACGATTATCGAACCGTATATATATAGTAAACTGTATGTAAAGTAATGAATGAACCGAGAAAATTAAATGAAGAACACTGACATATCGTTTCAAACTAAGTCTCAATTTGTATATCTAGTACGAACGTACGTGTGTCGTAGACGGCTGTGCGAGTCAAACTGAGGCAAAACTTTAAAGCTCCTATAAGTAAGTATAGAACGTCTTATATATGCGTTTACGAAGTCTAGATAACCTTGGATAACCTAAGGAGATTTTAATAGGTGGTCAATAAATAGTAACATATCGCGCGTCAGTCTCAATGCTTTCGTGATAACAAAACATGTTACACGCGTGTATCTCGCTCTGCTGTTATCTTATCCGTTCATATGCAGTGGAATTATTTGGAGAAAGTTTCTCTTTGCATAACTAATGCATGCTTTATATGGGAATTTGTCGTATCTCGGTATATTAATCAACCAGAAAGCCTGGGAATCACAAGCTGTTCGTCGATAAATGTTTAATCCCTTATAATTTTGCCGCGATAAGTGCAATACGGTGACCGTTGTACTATACTATTACCTAATTCCGAAACAGTGTTGATACTATTATTCGATACGTCATTCGATAGTTTCACAATGATAATGTATTTTTCACAACCGCCGATAAACACTGTATTTACAAATAGAACTTTTACGACAACCAAGCTAATTGTTTTTCCTCTTTTCCATTGTATATGACAAATATTTATTACCAACAAGATCTTATTATCAGTTATGCAACTGTATCCACGGCATTGAAAATATACAATTAAAGGTTATCATGTGTCTAAGGTTAACCGTTATCGCTGGTACTGGATGCTCATCCCAAATCTCATCATATTTCTGAAGCATATCTGAAAGACGATTCTCTAATCTCTATACTCAGATTTATACGCGTTGGACCTACAAAATTCCACAGGCGATAACGTATTTGATGCGTCCTCACGATCCATTGGCACGAGCAAATATCGATAAAATACGATCAGCTAGATTGGTGCAATCTAAAGTGAAGGCGCAGATATATGTATAAGACACGTATCAGCTAAGTAACGTCATACGCTGATTAGAGTAGAGCTGCTATACGGGGAAGATCGTTAGATAGGAATAGCTGCAAGTCTAGCCATGCTCTTTGTCCTGATTCGCGGAAGATCACACGTTTCTAATGGATATAACTCCTAGGAGCGCATCGTTCCAATCGATTGCTTTACGGCGATGTACTTTCTCTAATTAACAGTAACTGTTAATCAGTAGCTCTTCGACTATAATACAGGATTGCGAGTTCAGTGTAGGTGCGCTGTTTCGGCGCTATATACAAGATTCGGTATTATATAGTTGCGTGTGTTTTTTCTTTAATTAATACAACAATGGTGAGAAACGCGTTAAGAAGCAAACGCACAATGCCATACATCATTTTTAAAATCGTCGATGTTGATGGACAGAGAGAGCGTATGAATGCATTTTCCAATCTCGATCAATACGATTCTCTCAACTACACGCTCGTTAAATAGCAAACGAATAAGATCCCCATAAAAAGAGATTGAAATCAAACGCATAAATCATTCGACGAGTAGCGTAAAAAGTGTCCTGTCCAATATATGCGAAGAATCGAATTTCTCCGGGGTAGATGTCGAGGGAGAGCAAAGCAATGTGCTCTCGGCAACAGAGAGCGAGAAGGAACGTCTGGGTCGTACCGTGCGAGACATTAAATTTCTGGCAAGCCGAAAGAGAGAGAGAGAGAGAGA
>UELV01084535.1:22945-50181 GCA_900490015.1 Megastigmus stigmatizans | reverse complement strand
GGGGGGGGGGGGGGGGGGCAGAGCCGAGGCTATTGGGAGAGAGTTAAATTACCTCCAGACTTACGCATCGATTTTGCATCAAACGCGCTTATATCTTTGTATTAGATGCACATTGATAGTTGGAAGATTTTTTTTGTTGCCGTTGTCGCGCGGGTGATGAGGCAATGCGTTCCAAGATGCTTATTATTAATAAATTGCCTGCGCCCTAAGGAGGCTATCGGGTGCACTTGGGTAGACTGAAGAGTTCGGCTATCGTAGACTTGCTGAGTCACAAGCGGCTCATGTTGAACCTCGCAGTGCTCTTGTGTGTGTGTATATATATATATACACACGTGATGTGCATGTGTAGCTATGTAGAAAATGGTGATTGAGCTATTCAACACATTTCTTACGTTGTAATTCCGTTCCTTCATTGATATTAATGGCACCTTTTCCAGTTGGGAAGTCGAACAATTATGTGTATCGAGAAAATTATTGATATATCATATTTTACACTTTGTACAAAGTATATACGCGTTCGAACACAAGTGGATATCGAGTAGATTAATTTCTGTGCACTATAGACTTGTCATCGAGTGAGTGTTTTCATTCAATGAAATTTTTATTACTGGATTTGACCTAAAGATGATTCATTTTAAAGCAAATGTGACTCTATGTATAGGTACTTTCATCAAATGTGAGAGTAGGAATCTTGTGAAAAGAAAACATTTGTGCATATATAGAATATGTGTATACCTAATGAAGAACTTTATTAGGATTGTGTGATTGTATGCATTTCAAAACAAGGAACACTTTTTAAAAAGAATCACTTGTCCACACTAAACAAAAACTGAGATGTATCTTAGTATATAGGTAGAAAATTATACATATAGACGTACAAAATGAATGGAAGATTTTAAGAACAGTCAGGCAGCATGTGTGAATAGATATATTATTCATTGTTCATTCTTTAACTTCAACAAAGTACATCTCAGTTTCCCATCAATCCAAACCACTGGTTCTTTTTGCAATAGATTTCTTGATTTGTAACCTAAATAATCACATCAGCTTACTAAGATTCAGCATATATTAGACGCACAATTATCTATATTCATAGCTCTGACTTGGATTGTATCTAAATTCTACTTCTTACTCTTTCAAATTTAGACGTCTCGCAAAAATCTGATCTCAATGGCACTAACAGATTTCATATAAACATTCACGGTGCAGTTGATGATTACAATAAAATCAATAGCGTATTAATTAATATTTTTTTAAAAAATATTTCAATTCGCGAAGCAATTTTATTCAAAAGCACTGTACGAGCATTTTACCGTTATAGAAAATCGTATATAGCTGACCAGACAGGGTGCAGGGTAGAACTGAGCCATAATGAACATTGAGGTTACAATGAACGCTTTAATTATTTCCTAATGTAGAGGTTCTATGGGGCTGCCGTTTTTACAACGTGTATAACTGAATTGTGAATTTTCCAGTAAAATAATAAGCTCAAATAAAAATTGGAAAAACGAGCAATCGGATCGTGTATGGAAAGTCAGAGTAAATAAAAAAATACTTTGCTGTATATTTTCTTTATAGAACGGTACAATATATATATCAAAAAGCTTTTCAATCATGTCTAACGCTTTTTTATGACAGTATAATATAATGTTGAAGCTAATTGAAGTGTAAAACGTTAAAATAATCGAATACCTTTATGTAATCGATCTCGTTATACGCAAATTTAATTGCATTTTTTACGTCTCTCAACAATGCTAAAAATTAATTATCATGGACTTCTCATGTTTAAGTATTGAAAAAATATTTAAATCACATAAATACGTGTTTTTATGAAATGTGCGCAGTATCTAATGCACGAAATTTATTTATCCGATTGTCAATTGCAGAGTGCATAGTTTTACAAAGAGCATCTTTACATGATAAACAGTTTGATAAAAATGGAAATGCCATAGAACAAATGTATGATTGACGTATTTAGTTTAGTTGAGCTACTATTATAGGTATTACAGTTGTGTGCAGATACACTCGATTCAGTTTATATAACGCCGGTAGCTTTAGCTATAAATAGAATATTTTTATAGTAAGCATTCCCATGCTATTATATTAGATATTTAATCATTTATATTATAGTCAATACAATAACTTTCGTAGCTTTCATATTTTTGTTACCTAATTCTATCAATCCTAGTTCCCATTAATGCCAACAACTCGCAGCAGCAGACGCACAATGGAAGGCGGTAATATCATAATAACGCGAATTCGCACCAATCAATCTAGACTATAACTGTACAACTATTGTGCGCACAACAATGCACGACTTCAATCTTATAATATTCCTTGTTCTAGGATGCATACACTGCGTTTCTAATCTGCTTTAGCGTTCAATAAGACGTAAAATAAACAGAAACGAAGTTCTGCGAGTAGTTATAGGCTCAAAGCCCCCGCTATACTGAGAGAGAGAGAGAGAGAGAGAGAGAGAGAGAGAGAGAGAGAGAGAGAGAGAGAGAGAGAGAAAACAATTTGCTAGATGAATATCTAGAAGAAACCTCGGAAGCAGCCACCCTGCACCCAAACGATCCCTTATGCCTTACAGATTTTCCCAACTTCATTATGCCCATTATCCTCGAGTACAGTCATCGCTCGAGCACAACAGAAGCATCAGCCGGCAACGCACCCTCCGAGTTTCTATATAGAGTGAATCAGACAATGCGACCCACACACACTGCGCACACACACACACGTACACGCGCGCGCGCGCTGCACCGCGAGGAGTCCCAGGAAAGATTGAAGAAAGAAGAGGAAGAGAAAGTGCGCGTTCGCGCGCAAAGGATCAAAGGAAAATCCACGCACAATCGCTATGCAGTTTCGGCGTAAGTAAGCGACACCAAAACGCCGCTCCACGTAATACCTCTATACGACAAAAGCGGAAAATAGACGCAGCGCCTGCTCGCCTATATAGATGCAGCTGAGGTGCATGCATAAACAAAGAGAGGGGGAGGTAGCGCTGTATATACGTGTAAGCGCTGCACACACGTATAAGGGAAAGAAAAAAAAGTGAGAAGACGAAAGAAAGAGCCTATACATCTATTCGGTGCGCATATAACGGAGGCAATATAAGTGGAAGCAGACGAACGCGCCGTTCCTGCGGCGAGAAAGAGAAAGGACGAAAGAGAGAGAGGCAGCCTGGCTCATGGCTAACATCACCCAGAACCGCGAACTATAAGCTGCAAGAGAGAGAGAGAGAGAGAGAGTGAGCACAATTGCATGCGCAGGGATTGGTCGGCTAGGGGCGCGACTCGCTCTCTCCTTCTCTGTCTCGAGCGCTCGGAACGCCGCGCTACAGGTAACGGGCAAGAGAGAGAGAGAGAGAGAGAGAGAGATAGATCAACAGGGCTATGGTGCGCGCAACGCGAGAGGAGGGATAAATACAGAGAGAGAACGAGAGAGAGAGAGAGAAAAGAGAAGGAACTGGATCGACGGCGCGGCGCAACTGCGAGAAGAGCGCCAGTACTCCAGTAGTAGTAGCAGCCGGAGAGTCGTCGGTGTGTCTTGTGCGTGCGTGCCATCATACCAGCGATAATACACGATATATAAGCAGAGGAGCTGCAGTAGATCTGTCCCCTTGTTTGTTTATTTCCTTTGCGCCGTGACGTGGCACCAAACAGAAGAGAGATATATATATTTTGTTAGAAAAACAATCTCTTTCAACCAGTGCCCAACATTGTTATTTTTATTTTGGTTCCGAAATACGCTGCGTCGTCGTCGTCGTCGTCGCGTCGAACCACGAGATACCCGAAAGAGAGAGAGAGAGAGAGAGAGAGAGAGAGAGAGACAGAAAGGAAGCAGTAGCAGAGCGCGTCTGTCGTTGGTTTTTATCGCGCTCACACACGCGAGGCTTCTTCTCTCGGCTACTCGCCCCCGCGTGAGGTCCTGTTCTGTGACCTGCACGAGACAGACACACAGAGGCAGAGGCAAGAGGAAGAGTTTGGATTGTTTTGTTTCTGGCACCGAGGGAGTAATCACAACAGACTGCGAAAATGGTGTCCGGCGGCATGGCCTGCGTCAAGTACCTGCTTTTCCTCTTCAATCTCATCTTCGCCGTGAGTATTGCTGCATCATACATACATATATATATATACCTATGAGTGTGTTCGCGATGAAACTCTGTTGTTGGTGAATGTGTATACGCGAAAATATGGCTCCGCGTGTTTTTGTTTTGCTTCGCTCCTTCGAAGTCGCTCCTCGTCGTGTCTGTGAACCGCGATATGGTTTTTCTGTTCAGCAAATCCGAAAAAAGTAAGCGCTCGACCTCCAGTCGTAAACACGAGAGCATCCACTAACGTTATGAAGCGCCACTGCAACCGAACGTCAACTGTTCGTTCTTTTTCCCGAAACGCGACGAAAACAAATGAACGCGCCCCACACTCTAAAAAAAAGCTTTGTGAAATTACCTACATTGTAATTTTACAATATATTGTAGCAATTTTACTACTCTCAACGTTGGTTACTCTGATTATCTACTCTCAATCTAGGTAATTTCACAAAGGTTTTTTTACAGTGCAAAACTTGGGTTGCCTCCCAAAAAAAAACAACACCAATTGCGTAATCCGTTGTGCGGGTGTTCCAAGGGGTTTACTCCATATTGGGCTTCGATCACTCGTAAAAAGGCCAAGTCTCTGTATGTGTGTGTAACGAAAAAAGAAAAGCAGTAGCGCAGCGGCGTATGATGCACCCTCGCGCACGTCCACCTCCCCCGTGCTCCCCCGTGGCTGCGCGCGTCTTTGTTGCTGTGTGTACGATATTCGCGACGGCCGGTTTCCATAGGGTTGTGCGCGCGCGCACGACTGCTTGCCCGACTCGCTCGCGTTCGCCTTTCCCTGATGGTTTTTCCATCTTCACTGTACCCGTGTACATGCATAGGGGTGTGTGTGCGTGTACCCACGTACACGTATACACACACGCTTTTAACCCCCGATGCACACGCGAGCCTCGACGTCGCCGCATACACACACGCGCACACGTATACACATGTACGCGCGCGTGCAGTTTCACCGTTCGATAATCCCGAGTGAGAGAGAGAAAGAGTGGGGTACACTACGGGGTACTGTTCTCTCCCTCTCTCTCTCTCTCTTCCGTGTGCGCAGGGGTGTGCGAGTGTATGTGCGTTATACGAGGGGGAATGAAGAAAGACAACGCGGCGCCAGTGTCAATTCAGCGACGCCGGTGCATTCGATTTTTACACTGCACGCGATGCGTAGTGTGGCACCGTTATACGTACCCTTTTGTATAGCGTCCCTAATATTTCACCTCCCGCGATCTGGATGATGCGCTCCTTGTTTCTAAGGAGAGGCGACGCTCGCTCGCTGCTGGCGGTTTTGTTTTCCTCGCGGGATCATGGCCTAGTTCGACGCGCGCGTGCACAATGTAGGTATAATAGCTGTAACGATTGCTGCAGCCTCTTCGCGCTTTAGCGATTGCCCCCTGTACGTCTTCGCGCCATGAATTGCGCGCAGCGCGTGGAAAACTGTTTTGCTGCGCGGCTGCTTCTGCCTATGAATGGGCTTATTTGTATAGTCGAGTTAGAAGAGCACCTATACTTGTGCGAGCTTCGCTGTACACCACGAGTGTTCTATTCGCATCGATTGCCACTTGGTATAATCCTCACGTAAGATGGATGTGTATGTGCACCCTTCTCCCTTCAAGTCTGACCACACAAATTTGAAAGATTCGAAACGTTCGAAAATCTAACCTGAAAAAATGTATCTATAGGTAGCATGTATGATTTGGCTTTTTGTTCGGGCAGAATTGAAGGGAGAAAGGTGTACTCGTGGATGATACGTAACGCTGAAGCATATCTACTCCGGAGATGAATTTCTGATAGGAATTATCTAGATGTTGCTGAAGTGTCAAGTTTCTTTATGGATGCTTGACCTTTGAAGTTGAGGTGATTTACAATATTTGAGGGATGGATGGGTTACCCGTATAATAGTTTAGAAAGGGAAGTTAGTATAACAAAATTCATTATAGATGTTGGGTATAATGATGAAATTACCAGGAAATAACCCGGCTAGGGATCTGAAAATATAAATATGTACCTACAAAATTACAGTATTGATCATTTTTAATACAGTGGGCTCAGTATTTAGAAAAAATTTTTTTTATAAAATAGCTATAAAAACTTTAGTCCACTTTTGAAACAACGTATTCGGACCACATTTGAAATCTCTGTCAATTAAACATGAATATTAATTTTTTAATAATGTAAAGTTTAAAGCATATATCGAAAATCAATTATAAATAGTTGTTTAATATTGTTCGCTTTGATCGATTAATGTGATTTTTATTTTCAAATTATAATTTTCTGAGAATATTTCCAACAAACGGTGTAATTCTCTCGAGAATAATGATCTCAAAAATCTATACACAACAATTTTGGAATCGCAATGAATGAATAATTTAACGTATCAATTTCGAAACTATTAGGTAATATAACGGATTGTAATTATGATAATGTAAAAGAATTCATGAAATTTATGAGTCATAAATACAGACGAAGTGTATTGAATACGTTAACAATATATTACAGTGCGCAACTGCAAGTGTGCAGATTTTCATGCTTCGAGCACTCCAAATGTTTTGTTCTAGCATGAAAGTGTGAGAAACTGCGCTCATAAATTAGAACGCTTTCCTGCACTCTTTTCAGAAGTTTTAGCAGTGGAAATATGTGTAACTCTTGCAAGAACTGCCCACCTTTTCATAAAAATTAACTTTCTTATATTAAAAATAAAATTAAAATTCATAACAGACAAAAAGCTCATGTTAAATTGTTATAAAACACAGCTAAAATCTTTATGAAAATCATCAATTTTTTCGTGCTCAGATTTTCCAGTTTGACGTTCAAATTTCGTTGATCGAGATTTCATTCCAGTGCTGAATTCGCTACTAAATTTCCAACTGAACGTTCTCGCTTTGATATACGGATGCGGTGGTCGGAAGGCGCAGTAGTAATAGCGAGCGGCGGATAGCGGAGCAGTAATTTCGGAAATGCACACGGCATAGGCGACCGACCGTTTTTTATCCCGACACTTGCATTCCGAAGTCCAACTAGTCCGAGCACTTAACTTGAATTGGGGCAATTGCGCCATAAAGCTCGTCAATTTTGATCACTCCAAATGTCGAATTTCGTTCGGGAAATCGTAGAACGAAGAGAGTCTGCTCGTAAGATTTATCGAAAGCAATGAATTTATTATAACGTGTTCACGTGCGCGTCATTCTTAATTCATCCATGTACGAAATAGTGACATGGGTATTATTTCGCATTGCCGAACGAAAGAAAACTCGCTGTCTGTCCGCGATTTCAGTTCCCTCGTGATTTAGGCAGTTGCGAGCAACGAAAGTGTGCGGTTCGGCTTTGACGTGAGCGCACGTCACGGTATATAAAGCCATTCTGTTTTTTTTGCTTCGATTTTTTTGCGGTTTCCGTTGGGTTAGCGTTAACAAAGAATTGTTGAAAATGAATTTCTTTGTCTTTGCGTCTGGAACAGCTTTGTTTTTTCTTTATTCAATTTATATTACGATAGTTTTCACATTACAAACAAAGGAATGGAACCTTCTTAAAAATGTATATAACTTTTATATGGTGTATCGTTGATTAATACATTTATAGTATAATCAGGAGAAATTGATTGGCAAGAAAAAGTAATAAAATATTGTAATGGTACATTTTTCGTAACTACCAATGAATATGAATGAAGTGAGGTAACTTTGGGAAAGCGTCGCTCACTTCACGCTTCATTGTGTTCTCTAAAAAATATACATTAACACCTGTGGATGCTCAAGCGCAGAAGTGGAGAGACTCTCGGAGCGACACAAAAGAAATCGAAGAATAATTGGTCGGACGTAACCCTCGCTGCCCCTGAAACTATTAGACGCGCGCTCACATATATATGCGTATTACGGCATTTACATCTACATATTCCACCTAAAAATTCGTATTACGTGTATCCGAAACAAAGCCAATGCACATGCACTCTCACACACATTACAGGCTCCCCGCGAATTCCTGAAATGAAATCCGTTCCGTTCCACGCTTAAACATCCCTCATCCATGCTCGTCCACGCGTAAAAGGTAAATGCACAATAGTTGAGGTCAACATTTCCATGCGCGTCATATCCATCCGCGCGTATATATATAACACTGCTCCCAATTAAAACTTGGGCGGCAAAAGCTGCGGAGCCACGTCCGAGGACGCCATAAGTTAATTACCGTATGCGATAAAAATAAACCGAAGAGTGGAAGAAGTTATACGTATATCACCGCAACAGTGGGAGAGCCGTCAAAAAAAAAATAAAGTGTGGCGACACGAAAATTATCTCTCTCTCAGTCAAGCTGCTGCTGCTGTACCGCTTCTCGCGCGATCGATAGTTTCCACATCGCGACGACGACGACGTCGACGACGATAAAAAATAACGAAAAAAAAAAGAAAGGAAACCGAGAGCGGCGAGGATAAAAAAAAACAGTACGAACGCGCGGGGCGGTGGCGCTTGTGCGACTTTCGATTGCGCGACCACAACGCGAACTCCTGCTGCTACGGAGAGATCGTGAGCCACGAGCTGCGCGTTCGAGAAGAAGACGCGGATTTTTTCTTTTATGGCGGTGGGGTTTAGAGGGCCGATCGAGAGAAGAAATTATTTACGCTCGGATCGAAGTGGTATGGGCTTTGTTTTGCGGAACGCGGGAATCGATAGTGGGTTAATTGATTTTGTGACTCTTTGCTTTCGCCAGCAGCGCGCGATGAGGAAGCTGGATTCATTCGGTAGCGAGAGGCAGCGAATTATTGCTTCATTTTCCCTTCTTGCTCCGTGCCAATTTATTTCATGTTTGATTGAACTTCCCTCATTCTTTCCGAGTATATATATTGAAAAAAAAACAATAAAAATTTTGATAACATCATGTCGAGATAAGAGTTTATTCGTTGACGATAAAGAAACTTTTATCTCTAAAGACGCGATGCTTTCATAGGAATATGTTGTAAAAGTGAAAGTGAATAATTGAATTATCCTGTAAATTGTTTTTTAGCTCTTCAGGGTAGTGATCATACCGTAGCCGAACGAACACGATATAAAATATGCGCCTCTTTGTTTATGCAAATTGGATCTCGCTCATAAATCTTACCCGGGGCACGTACCGTTTTTGCGCCGCTCGTATATACTTTTAACACCGTCGACACCTATAGGCATGAACGTTTATCAGTATAACCCCACCGAAAACTACATTTGCCGGAACGTGTTCATTACTACATACTCAGAGATATATAGTCCAACTGTTTAAAATACACACACAAGGCATCAGCTACAGGTTAATCGGCTCGTCAGATATACATTCGTTTTTTGGTTTGCTCGAATTATGCAATAATAATCAGCCTGTATTTTCGAAATTATATTAATTATCTGTTATTACGATCCTACAAATATGTTTGCTGTGCTGATTATCGGGTTTCAATCGAGCGTATATTTTTCAGAATTATCGGCTTCCTACTGCACACTTCAATTATTATTGCAGATACTTTTCTCATTATCTTTTTTCTCCGCTCAAGAGGCTAATTCTGGCATTTACCTATACCGTACTATACAGCTATGCTCTCTTAATAACAAAGTTCTTCTTGTTTATTTTCTTCTGATCATTGTAATTTCTTAATAATTTTGGAGTACGGGGTTCATCAAGTTCCAAATGAATCTTTATTCTTTAAAAATCATTTTCTGCATATCTAAATACATATAAATATATTAGGTGTACAACTTTGCTTCCGCCGTTTTTCGATAGATGGCTGCAGCGGTAAGTGCCGGTTGAAATAGACAGGTCAAATCGTTTTTTCGAGATGGTATCCGACAATTGCCCGAAAGATGGCAAAAAGTAGTGGCTAATGACGGACAGTACTTTGAATCATAAACAGCTAATCACTTTTTCAGAATAAAGCCTCAAATTTTCGAAAAAAATCGGCGGAAGCAAAGTTGTGCACCTAATACTTTAAAGTATTTCTCAAATTATAACGAATCCTTAACCGAAATAAAATGATGGTAATATAAAATTACCCTGTTTATCGTTTACATCATGTGTATGAGAAATAGGGCAGCATGCACTTTGCATCGAAACCATAAAGTATCGCAAACAAATTAGACGCGAGATGGGAAAGTCGAGTTCGACACTACACCGACCCGCTTTATGCCGCTGCGCGATTTTTCTATGCCACGGACAGTGTAATCCCGACACACAAAGGAAGGCAAAGTAGTTTCGATCAAAGTCGGTTACAGCCCACCGGGAATTCGTATGGTGCACATACAGGCATACTAAGTAGTGAGGCTCGAGCTGGTGTGACAGTCGTGAAAAACTAAAAGCACTGTCTGGTAAAACCGGAAAATGGAATGTCTAATTAGCTGAAACTTCTGAGAAACAAAAGATCTGCACATTTAGTTGGTGCAAGATGAAAAAAAATTTTATTTTTGACTAGTGCAGGTTTTATTATTGGTAGATGAGAATAGTGTAACAATTCTGATAAAAAAAATTGATGAGTTTTTAGATCTTCGTTTGATTCTTAATCAAATGTGCATTTCTATTATTGCTGATGTAGTAGTAGGAAAAGATGACACAAATGAATTTTCTTTATCAAGTTATTTATTCTATAAATAGATCGAAAATTGGGTTTCTGATCGAAAACTACGACCGTGACGCTAAAGTATATAATCGAAAACGGATGTCGCGTTATGTTGTACGCGTATATAGCGAATCTCGTATGCTGTTGTCAGTTGTGAAATATGCAGGAGTAGGTATTATAACAAACTCAGTAATGAAAGTTTACAACGCTTATTATTATGAGTAAATAATTAATTCGTACCATTTGCACATCATCGCGTAATAGTCTTGTTAACAAAAATACTGCTAATATATTGAAGGTATTAACCTATACGATGTGGATCTTTCTCAAATCTTTTAAAACAATTTTTAAAATGTTTGATCTTGCAAAGCAATTAAGTAGCACTATTGATCATTGTTTAATTAAATTTTAAAATTACATCGACGAAATATTCAATATACCTAAATCTAATATTTTACCGTAGGGATTAGAGCTCTAAATATGTCCCATCTAAAGAAGCTGTCCGCAGTAGCCACGGTATCGCGCGGATTATTAGATCAAGCCGTGCACTAATGGTTTTCATTAGTAGCATCAGAGATTGCCTTCTAAATCTTAATCCAAAAAAAAAACAAAGTACGAAGCAGCGCAGCGGCTCGTTATATGAACGACTTTATAATCGGATTTCAGATATAAGGAGAATAGTTAATTAGCGATAAAAAGCGGGTAGTAAAGGACACGAATGGTATTTGGTGTGCCATTAGTCATTATTCGCGTTACTGGGTCGCCACTTCCTTTCACTGCCCTATGTGTATGTTAAATTTTTTAGAGGTCTCCGCCGTTGCATAAAGAGACTCGGCAACTTGACTCGGCCGGAATGGATATTCCATCGTACAAAGTAAATCGATCGTAATGCTCTGCATAATATTAACTAATTGCGCACTTCATTATAAAATGCGCGCAACCTATATCGTTGTAATCGTAGTTTTAGAAATTACTTTGTGTACATAGTAATTGTACTGTCTGAATTGTTAGTTCAACACTCTGACTACTCCCTACTTCAACAAACATTTTTCAAATAAATGAGGCGTGAAGAAATACTGCGTTGAATGTAAAACTTTAAATTTGAAATTTTATCTTCGATCGTTATAATTCATCAAATTCTGTACGCATAAACGTACACGTACACTATTGATTTTATAATCAAGCGTTGATAGACTGTGACAACTTTGTCGTATAATTTCGTTCATATTTTTTTTACGAAGGCAAACAAAGTTCAACAAGTTAAACTTGTCGAACTGTAGATCGATACTACTTAGTGTACTTCTTAAGCAAGAATAAAATACATAACTTGTATTTGAATGAACTATATAATGATGAAACAACGTTAAATCAGAAGATAAATCGCTAAATCTACAAACTAAAGTTTAACGGACATTCGATCGCCGTCTTCTTCGTTCAAGCCCACAACTAACACCTCTGTTAATACAACACATGCCAATTACGAACCGTAAAGCATCGCCTCATCGACAAATAGCTTCCCCGACCACCCAAAAAAAAGCACACAGTCCCGTCCTCCTCGCATTATAATTTCATCGAAGTGAAAGCTTCGCGGCAAAACAATTCTTCCGGGTGGTGGGCGACACAACAACCGGCGTTTAGCTCTCTCCAATAGCGGAGTTACGCGCACGTATATATACCATATACCAGCTCTCGCCGAACCAAGATAAATCTTTCCGAGTCTCTCTCTCTCTCTCTCCGTCTGTCTCGAAGCCCAACGTAAATCCTCCACTCTCCAGAGACTCGGCTATACACACACGTATATACATCTCAGTCGTCCGTGTCTGTCCGTCATTAGAGAACCGACACGCGCCTTTCCACACGAGGGCGTGCATATAACCGCTCGGCATAATGCGCTTCTTACTCTCGGCGCGCACGGTAACAGCGCACCAGTGCCGGCGCGTGCAGTGCAGAGAGCTGCGATAATAGTTGTCGGTTCGTCGTTAATGTGCACTGATGCTCTCACACTCTCTCTCTCTCTCTCTCTCTCTCTCTCTCTCTCTCTCTCTCTCTCTCTCTCTCTCTCTCGTCACCTCGCTCGATTTCCTACATACGCGATGAGCATTCCTAATATATTTTCTCCCTCTCTGTATCCCAGGCTATCGGATGCAATTTTAATTAGTTTAACGAACGAGAGAGAAAGAGAGAGGGGCCTTGCCGCGATTGCGAATGCATAGAGTAACGCCCCGGACTCCTCGAGCTTCCCCTTTTTTGGGTTGCTGCTGCTGCTGCTTCGGGACTGCACGGAGGATGCAGCGCGCGGCGTGCAAATATATCCTGCGGATGGGAGGGAAGTAAGCCGAGTGTCTAGATGGGATGTCGCGTGTGTTTCGTTGTATAGGTCGGATGAGACGCGTACCGGTACGATTGCGTCTTATATATGCTACGTCAGAGACGGCTGATCGAGCGTTTCGCGCGCCACTGCCTTTTTTGTGCCTCGATGCACCTCGGCGAACGTTGCGCTGCATGTACCGGCGACGTTTCGTCACTTCCTCGTTCACCTGATGATGCTCTCTCTCTCTTTCTCTCTCGCGAAAAATTTTAAAGCATTGTTTCTAGTTCGATTATAGTCCGTTGAGAAAGTAAATTTATCGGTCCAGAGATATGTTTTAGTTCCGAGGATGTAGAGATATAACGATCATTGGAGAACAATGGTGTTTAGGACTTTTTTTTGTATTGATTGATGGCGACGTTTCGAGGGCTTGCCATGAATGTCCTCTACGGACTAAAAAAACGAACGAATTGTAACATTACAGGAACATTGATCTGATTCGATTTTTTTGGTTTAAACATTTTAGATATTGGGTTGGACGTCGATTTTATTAAATCGA
This sequence comes from Megastigmus stigmatizans, assembly GCA_900490015.1. Taxonomy (NCBI): domain Eukaryota; kingdom Metazoa; phylum Arthropoda; class Insecta; order Hymenoptera; family Megastigmidae; genus Megastigmus; species Megastigmus stigmatizans. The sequence continues at coordinate 36,662 of UELV01084535.1, read as the reverse complement.
TAACTGATGCGTTGAAAAAATAGAGGTGTTATATAAAAAAAACGCTTTTTTTGTAAATTCCAACGGTTTTAGTTGTTGGCAAGTTCGCTACTTTCTATACTAGAAATAGTTTAAAAAACTATAAAATAGGAAAATTCTATCGATTGTTCGAATTCTTCGAATTTCATCCTGACTATTTTGAATTTTTCCATTCTTTCTATAAAGTATTTGTAGGCATTTTCTATAAACTTTAAAACTTTTTACAATATTGAAAAAATTGTTTCATAAGTAATTTTAAAAATTTTCCTTTACTACTTAATTTTATGATTTTTGATATTACATCGTTTTTAAAGGTAAATAAAAGATAAATAAAAACTGATGATCGATTCTTTCCAAATCTCACAAATTTTATTATATCGTTAAATACATTTTAATATTTTTGTTTTTATGGCACGTACAACAAAATTTTCGGTCAAAGCAGTTAACCCTTTTCTTTTAAAAACATGAATCATAATGTACTATATATGTTGAACTAAAACATTGTAATAAAGTCTAAAAGTTTTACGAGGAATCGTAAAAAAGTAGTTTTCGTTGTACCTTGCGACTAAAATTTTACAATGCTTTTGATCTAATTACATTTTAATTTACTTTAATTTTAATATTGATTATTGACACATGTATATTATTAAAAACAAAAGCGAAAACTTTGTTTTTTTTCATTATTCATCCAATTAACTAATTAATAGTGGGTACGAAGAAATTAAAAATTATTGAAGTTTTAAAGCTTCACGCAGTGTCAGAGGCAAGAAAATATATTTTCTAAATTCAGCCACGGAAGCGAACTTTGAACGAATTTACAAATTCCAGTCAGAAACCGTTTAAATATTCCGAGTGAACTCTCGGATCTGTAGTCGTGATCTCGCCATGTTTGAAAATTAACTCTTCGTAAAAGAAAGTTTTATTCAAAGGTGTATAGCTTTATACATTTTGCAATAAAACTTTTTAAATTTAATAGAAACAAGAAGTGATAGCGGATACTAGCGGACAATCAAAATTACATCGTGATTACATTTTGATTCGAGTGACTCACAGAAATATCGTTTAACGCTAGTTTTTCGTTCTTGACCCGAGTCTATCACAAAACATTCAGGTACATGTAGCTCAAGCACATAGTCGTACAATTTGAATCGTATGCACCAACAGGTCGTTAGAACCGCCAGAGAATAATAGCTCAAACAAACCATTGTCCAAAATTATTTTGATTATTAAAAATTTAATTCAAGTTTACACCCGTGTAAAACAAATTCCCGGATATTGTGCGTCTATACATGTATACATCTGAAAGAGTTTTCTTTAGTAAGGAAAAACTTGACGCATCAATGATCTTGAGTTTTTATTCGGTCTGCGAAATATACTTTAAGTATATTTATACTTCCGAAACAAAGTTACGCTCAATTTATAAGCAACCCCTTTACTCGTATCTCGGACACTTCTCGGAAGTTTTAAAACAGACATTCGATGCTCACCGAGGCATGACTTACCTACACTTTTTATTTCTATTGAATTGTTACTTCATGCTAAATTACAGTTATTTTAGTAAAGGAAACTTTAGCCATCGAAGCCTCGCATAATAGTTTTAGTTTTCGTTTGGTATGAAGTCTCTCTAAAAAGAATTTAATTTCCTATACACCTTTTAAATGAGGGTTTGAACAACGTGGGAAATAAAAGTGCACTCTGATAAATGTGGTAACCGGTTTTCTCGAATGGATAAACTTGGAGGAGGGGAGAGTCAAGTGGAGTCCGTATATATCCTCGAGGTGTAAATACATAATACCTACATGAACATCAATTTTCTAATGCTTATAATTTTTTTATTTTATTATTCTGTACATTTAACAGTAACACGTATGAGGATTGTTTACTGGTAATTGTTTCTTTTGAACTTTAACGAAGCTGATTATTTGCTATCAATTCGAGTTTTATGATATTCGCGAGCTGACTGAAACAAAAAAAAAACTCTTTTCTATTTATAAGTAAAAAAAAGTCATCTCCCGTTATAATTCATAAATAAAATTTATTTTTTATTTTTTGTTAAAGCTGTATATTGTTTTTAACAATTAAATAAAATTTAAATCATCCAGTCATATTATATTGTACATAAACTTTATAATTTAACGAATTAAATGCTTTATCGAGACGACGGCTAAGTATCAGATTGCTTGTTCTTCAGTAGTAATTTTCTATCTCTGGACAGTTTGAGAAAGAAAAGCAAGTCCGTTTACAGTTTTGTGCATTTCTTTTTTTCAAAATCCCGCCGACCCTGATAGAAATGTAACGGTGTTCGAGTAATGAGCGCTTTTTAAGTCTTTATGCACACTCAACCGTTATAAATTAAGCGGCCAAGATTTTTTAATGTTCACTGAAAAAGACTCATTAAGAAATTATTACCTCCATTTGAATAAAATTACTTAGTTGACTCGGGTATAAGGCTAAAACATTTTAATCAAAATATAATAACTAGCTCAATTTTGAGAGCCATTTTTTTACTCTATTATGGTATTGACAAGTCAGTAATACAGAATTAACCGAAGCAATTGAAAGAAAAAACAAAACTATGGATCAATTGAAGTTATTTGAATTGAAATAGTTAATTCATCTGTTATGACAAAATTCAATAATCTATAAGCAACCACAACCATATTAACAATTATTAGGATAAATCAAGTATAATAATTGCTAAATTTAGAGAAAAAAAAATAAGTAAAAGAGCATTACTTCGCATTATAGTAAGTATAAAAATTCTTCTCCGCAAAGCAAAAAGGCCGTAACAAAACGGAACGCCATTTGCAGGCTATCAGAACGGTTCTCCAAACCGGGGGTTTAAAAGATGTGTCCGATACAATGATTCTCCGCGCGACAGAGAGAGAGAGAGAGAGAGAGAGAGAGAGAGAGAGAGAGAGAGAGAGAGAGAGAGAGACGTCGCCTATTATACACACGACAGGGCCCATTAATCCTCAATCAATCAAAAGTTAAAATCCTCCCAGTCGCCGGGATATCGACATTGTCGATTGCCAAAAAACGTCTGCGCGCGAATCCCCTGAAGAGAGTATATAGTAGCCCTCAACCATCATTTCCTCTGCTGGCGGCCGCTTTACGACGAGTCGATTTAACTTCGCGGCAAATGCACGCGCCAGTGTGTGCGTCTGTGTTTGTGTGGCTGGCAAATGCGCAGCAGCTGTGAGGGCCAAAGATTAATGAAGCCGTCGTTTGCAGATCACCGGGATCGTGTTCATCTCGGTGGGCGCAGTCATCCTCATAGCCTACAAGGGCTACAGCAACTTTGTGGACATATGGCTGTTCGCGGTCCCTGTGCTCATGATCATCGTGGGCGTCGTTGTCTTCATCACCTCGTTCTTCGGATGCTGCGGCGCTGTCAAGGAGAACCACTGTATGATAATCACGGTGGGTCCAATCATTTCTATTACATCTTTCAATTGCACTCATACTTTTATTTTATTTTTTTCTTGCTCTGTATTGTTTTTATCGAGTGAACATCAAACCTTCATTTTGGCCAAACTAATTTTTACCATTTAAAAGTGAAATTCTTTTTGCAATTATAGATATAGATATAATTATTTTTTATTGCTTAGCTCAAAACCTGTGGTCGTAAGAATGGTTTGATTGTGTAATTCAATGCATTTTATTGTGTATAGCTATGTAACTTCTGAGTCGGTATTGAAAACCTCTTTTTACTGCTGATGTTTTATGATTAACGCGGATTCCTTTCGCTATATAAGATAACAACAATTTTGAAATTTATTTTTTTCAAGCGATTCTTGATTTACGGCTGTGAATTCAATTATTATTACCAACAACTCCGTATGATGTAATATATTTTTTGTTTGAAATGTTGAAGTTCATAAATATCGCATGCGCATAAAAAGAAAAACAATATATCTTTTTTTAGTGCATTCATATACATATGTCTAAATTGTATTCAATATCTGAAGCTTAAAACATTATCTATTATTTTCGCAATGGTCAATTTTAAAAGCTGAATAGCAGAGTTTGAAAAGTACGAGTGCAGGAAAGCTAATATCTGTGAGACAATGCTAGACTCGGTGCGGCGAGTTTACTTCGCTCTTCTCTCTATATAATCGCATTTGCCTCAGACTTTTTCTTTCCTCAATTATCGCAATTAAGCATGCGACCGCGCGCAAGTGCAATAGCAGTAGTCCCTGCGCGATGATACTTACAGCCAATTGGCCTGTGTCACGAGAAAAAAAAACCTCGAACCGAGTTTATTAAAATAAATGTTGCTCCTTTAAGAGTATACCAAATTGCCTCGCAGACTGTAAACGGCCTCGAAAATCCCGAAAAACGATATATGTAACATTCCCGCTAATAAAATCATTGCAAATCTCGCTACAATGTCACAGTTTCTTTTGCAGTTCTCGGTGTTCCTGCTGTTGATCTTCGCACTGGAGCTGGGCGCAGGCATCACGGGCTACATGATGCGCAGCAAAGTCGGCAGCATGCTCGAGAAAAGCATGAACGACACGCTCGTCGAGTACAACAAGAGAGACGATTATCGCACCTCGTGGGACATCATTCAGCACGACGTAAGTACATATTTATCGCGATGGATTGTAGAATTTTCATGTTGCTGGTCCTCGATGTATCGCCTGGTAGCAGCGAAATATATAGTATCTGGAAACTAGTTCAATCGGAGAATTCGGACGAATATAGACAGAGTTATACTTCAAACCCGTTCTGCGCCCGATGTATTATATTATAGACGGAGATTTCAGTTGTTCGCCTGCATAAGAATGCTTGTATTTTAACATTTCGCGTCTTTTTATCTTAACTTCGACAAAGAATCGTTACAAGATATATGTAGAAAACGCCAAGTTTCCATGATTTTAGCTTTGAAGAATCCTCTTGTCAATATACCATTTCAATCGAGTTACAAAAGCTGAACTCCACCAGAACACAAAGAAAAAAGAAAATTAGTTTTGATCCAAATGTCAGCAACAGACAGATTAAACTCTCGCTCTTTTTCCGTGTACCATCAAAATCCATAGGATAGCTGACAGGGACTCGTTGGCGACCCAAGTCATATATATATATAAATCCAATAGAATCGTCGAAAAGCAGTGCGAATCGGCGAATGAAAAAGTTTTCACGCTCACGCGGTCGCAATCATCGCACGTGTCTTTGTTCCGATTGTCGAATGGAATAGCCTTTATACAGGCCTCGCTCTCTCGCTCTCTTTCGCTATTTCTCTCTCTGGCTTTGAGTATGCGCGCGGGACAATCAAACAATCAGCCAACTGAATAACCTCTCTGTCTATCCGAAACGATCTATTCCTGAAGCTAATCGCTCGGTGCACTTGGTGTGCATACGTGTGCTAAAACGATTGTACACGCATATAAAGCTCCTCCTGGTAATTTATCCTAGATACTAGATAGGCTAGTGCTGCCGTATAGCGAATCATGGGCAATGGTAAAAAGTAGGTGGTATGTGTGCGATATGGAGATCGAGTGTAAATCTGACCTAGTATTTTGATGAAAAGTGCTGCGAGTATATAAATTGGTTTGGATTGTATAACTCATTTTTTGCCATTTCATGGTTTATATTTTTAAATCGTGCGGAAGTTTATCTGCATTACTTCAGTAATTGCTGCGCTTGTATTAATTCAATTTTCGTAACTTTGCTTTACTTCGTTGTTCTTGGTTAATGACTTTGCTAAACTTTGTAAAATGTATCGCATAAATTATTGTAGACACTCCGGTAAAGTTTGTCAAAATTAGATTAAGTAATTTGCTTTTCCCCGGGATAGATAAATCCACAAGATCCACTCTAGTAAGCATCTTTTATCAATAATTATAAATAAAACAATATGCTCGTAATTTATATTAGAAAAATCTGTTTGTAAAAGAAAAAAATTATAACAATTTATTATCAAGCGAACATTTATAAAAGTAATGTCTCTTCAATAGAAAAGATATCGCATTTGAAAATCTTTTGAAGGAGCAAAGGTACAATGAAAAGAAAAGTTTTTCAGGAAATTTGAAAAGTTATGTATATGTATGTGTAAATAAGACTCGTATAACACTTTATGTTGGCTAATAGGATTATAGATCATCAGATCGACTTGCCAGTCATGAACGTCCATATAGTTACATTACATTACAGTCTACAAACTTTCGATTCACCAGACGAATCTACTGCAGCGTCCTTTCACGTTTTAAAAGGTCGACAGAACCCACGACGTGAATATCGATAAAACCATTTTCAGTACAATAGAACTCCAAACTGCTTTACTCCGCACTGCATGAAATCGTGCATAAATCTCCTGATTGATGTACAAAAGCTTAATTCAGCGGGTAAATTTTTACGGCGTAGCCATAAATGCACGACAGCAACACGGGGAGAAGCAAGAAGAAGAAGTAGAAGAAGAAGAATAGGACAGACAGAAGCCAGAGTCGCGTCGCGCCCACACACACACACGAGCACACGTTGTCAATCAATATCTCACCTTGTCGGCTATATACAATAGCAGCTTATAGGACCTATAGTCCAGTCGAGTCCAGTCCAACTGAGGTGCATAAACATGTGTGTGTAAAGTCGGCCCCTTCGGTGGATCGGATAGCATATCGTGGCCAGACACATACACCCACACACAGACATGGCACGCGCACCGCGGAACGAATATTATACGCGCAGAATACTCCCTCGTCCGAATGAGGCGTGTATATATATATTGCCACGAAGGCCGGGGCTATAGCATCGCGTCTATGTACGTGTGTATACAGACACGTAATGGTTGGGGGGGCCATATGCACGCCTCGCGGACTGCACGGACTGTGTATAATGTATATATAAAGGCCGGCGAACCGCATTATTCACTCGGCGCGAATGCGAACATTTTGTCCGCGAACTCTCGTCGATGCATGTTACAATTATGCCGATTTCTCTGCTGGCTTGAAGCTTGCATACATATGCGCTTTTTGTAATCTGAATTTTGGACTGTTTTGGTGAATTCCTTTGGTGGCGACGAGATGTCCGATTATGATTTCTGCAGGAGGTCATGTTGGCTGGTGCTTTAAAATTTATGATATATCGTTTCTAGAATGTCTGCGTTATTCATGATTCAGAAAAATGTTTTCAACTTCTGTGAAAATTCGCACTTGAGCTTTGAAGTTGCGCGTTCTAAAAATATCCTTTTTTTTTTAATGCGGCACGATTCTTCTACGAGAAACTATATAGTGCGCGGAAACGTTTTTAATATAGCTGTCGTTTCACGCTCGATAAAGCCTCATCGTCGCCGGCATAAATTAAGATATAATTTTGTTATCTAAACGAGCTCCAATTAAATTATTCCTCCGACGCGCAGACTCAACCGTCCCGAAATAGCTCGGATGCCAATTTTCGAACGAAAAAAATAAGCTCGACACTCGAAATCGCAGCTCATTATATATACATATATTAAAGAAAAAACTTATATTAATTTCGTAGCGAGGATATAAATAAGCGACTGCGGCCTCTATACACATGCGCATCTCGTTTTTCTAGGTCTTGTAGTCGATGTGCGCGTTATAGCTGTACGGGGGCCGATCGACTCGCTCTTCTTTTTCTTGATAGACACACTGAGAGAGTGAGAGAGAGAGAGTGAGTGTCTATACCACCGCGTGCACCGGGTTTATTCTCTACTTTGCGAGTGCTATCTCCTTTCACATGCTCCCGATGCCTCTATATTATATATCGTGGGCCGCGCGGCTTAAGATACACGTCGGCTCCGTGTTCTCGTATAGATAAATTGCATCATTATTGATTTAAGTATACGCGTTCGGACTGTACATCCAGCGGAGAGTGGATTTTTCCTTTATTAGAAATAAGTCGGCTGCGTCGATTCGCTTCGATGAGCACAACGGAATTATGGCAAAATCAGTTGATGTAATGGCGCATATTCGAGTGAATTAGAGAATATCGAACGGATTGAATAATTTACGGAAGTACTTTATAGTTTTAAGATGAAGCGGTTTTACGTTCAATTCTTTGAATGGCATAGAAGCAGAAGAGAGATCGTTCAAATTGTCATTATATACAATACTGTATATTTTAAGTAGTCGCAATGATTTATCGTAACAGAAGCAAACAGTGCAAATCCTGTAAAAGTCACCGCGGATAAGAATAATCGCCTCAAAAACCTCCAACTATAACGTAAAAACGCAACAAAAACCCACGACTAGTGAAAGAAATGCAAAGAACGAGGAATTCATCCGTGTGCGCATATGTGTGCATTATAGCCACATCAGCAGCAAACGATCTCTCAGATTCGATAAACGCGCTCGATAAGCGAGTAGGAAAAAAGAGAAGAAAAAAAAATGCAGGAAACGGCGACGTCTAGGCGAAATCGTGCGGACAAGCATTATTACGGGTATAAGAGAATGCGGCAATGAGGCGGGTGCGATCCTAAGCCGACGATAACAGCGTGAGCCCCGCGACGGTGCACGCGATTCGCGTGTCGCTGGTCGTTGTACTCGCTCTCTCTCTCTCTCTCTTGGCTGCTCAGTTTTTTTACTACGCACGCGTGCCTATGCCGTCGCATTATTACACGCGAGAACCTGCCTAATCTCGTCCGTCATACTCGACGAGAGAAACGTATATATATACATAAGAGATCCGGGGAGATTATTACACCGGGGCTCGCCTTGAAACTGATACACTAGGGCCTGTGTGTTTGTGTGTCTCGCTTTTGCTTAATCTGTCGTTTACGAGTTTGAACCTTGATTACCTGTTAACCTAGTAATGAGGCCCGAGGTAATTTTATGTGTAACGTATTTTAACAGCTGCCGATGGCTGTTGTGTGTGTGCGTGTATGGATACGTTGCGCGCACATGCCACATAGGTAGTCGGATGTGATTTTTTTTCAGCCGTTTCTTTTGCTCTCGACTCGCTGCTCGAGGATCGACCATTCTACAATGGACTCCGGGCTAAACGATTCCGATGCGGATCATGTTATATATATAATAGTATTGTACATTTCATAGTAGTTAAACAGAGAAATTTACAATTTTAGTTTAATGCATATTGAAAGTAGTAATTTATTAATTTACAGTTGATATCTAAGACACCTTTTACAGATTAGGGACTAATGTGTTTAATTAAAAAAACCATCCGGAAAATAATTACACTATCTTAAACACAAAGAAAATATATAGACTATTAAGCTTCATTACAGATCGTTAAACTGAAGTTATATAGATTCATTAAGAAAACTACCTTTAATACCTATAGTTAACGCAAAGAAAATGTGCAATGATTTTAATTTGATGCAGTGCTTATTATTAAAATAAAATAGGTTAACGCCGTAGAGCTATCTTGATCGTCCCATAATTTAGAGAACCTAATCAAAAATTTATTTCACTCCCACACGAATCCTAATTGCAACAAATCTACAATGAATCAAAAGAGATGCTCAACTACAGACGAAAACTAGAAACAAAAGTTCAAACTGCACTAAAACTCCAGGAATAATCGCATAGCTAAACCAGCGGATATAAAGACCCACAAAAAAAAAGAAAAGTATAAACTAGAATCTAATCGTCTGATTGTGTGTTTTCGTGTTGCAGCTGCAGTGCTGCGGCGTGTACAGCCCGTCCGACTGGACACGCGCCGGTTTCGCCGGCAACACCCTGCCCAAGTCCTGCTGCACGGAACTGCCCACTAACAATCCGACCTGCGACACCAACGACATCAAGTCCAACACCGAGGGCTGCAAGAAGCAGTTCCAGAAGAAGATCGAGGAGAACGCGCTGATACTCGGTGGTGTTGGCATCGGTGTCGCCCTCATACAGGTACACACGTCTTGTCCTTGATAACACTTTATTTATTCTCTCGTTTCTTTTTTGTGGAACGTACACGTTTGGTGCGACACAATATATTTTGTCAGTGTAATTTTTATAAACGAACATTGACAAGCGTTATTTGAATATTTATTGATGAAAACTGTATCGGCTGCAGAGGTGATAATAAATTTCAGTAGAAATTCAAGTTGACAGTCAAATTGAAAAATTATTATTTAATTCAGGTGACTTAATAAGGGTTTCTGTATTGAATCAAGATTATCTTATAAAAATATCAATCAAGCTATTCTGAAGCGACAAATGTATGTTTGATAAGAGAAATTTTTGAATCTTTTTTGAAATTGCAGTATTAATAAGGAAAATTTATTCACTTTAAATAATATGTGTAAGGAAGACTTGTATTTAATATATTTTTGAAGCTGCTTAATTTCTCTAATAAGAACCATTAAATGATATAAAAGAAACATTTTAATAAAATATGTAAAACTAACAAAAAGAAAAAAAACACGAGAAAATAAATAGTTAAGATTTCGTAAAATATTGTTTCCTAAAATTGAACTAACAATTTTTTTGTAAAACGTTTCAGCTGATCGGGGTGATCTTTGCGTGTTGCCTGGCTCGCTCAATCCGTCGCGAGTACGAAACTGTGTAAGCTGACTGACACGACTTTTCATTGCAAAAAAAAAACCATTACGCCTCTTGCGTGCACATTTTTTTCTACCGAAATACAAATCTTTTTTATAATGGCTATATTACAAATTCACCCACTTCTATTATATGTACGCATTATATATGTGTATTCATTTTGCGCTATTGTCTTCTAACTTTTTACTCGATATGCACAACTATTGCGCACGAAAAAAAATTTACTTTTTTTTATTATTTATTTACACTTTCCGTTGCTCGTTTACGTGATGTAAAAAGCTTCTTAACCTTTTGCGTGGCACCTATCCTTCGTCTGTCAGAACCAATGAGCCTGATAAATGGAAGTAAATTTGAATTTACAGAGAACGTTTGTTTAATGTAAAATTGATACAGCAAAGACATGAATGTCGATTAAATTTTAAATAGCTCTTTTTTAGAGTGGAAAACTGCCACGCAAACGGTTAAATGTGTATTTTTTGTATACAGAGTTATACAAAAAAGGATAGAAAAACCACCAAGTTTGTGTTTTTTCCGTTTTGTGACTAACTGTCTGTGTGGTGACGAGGAAGCTTCAGGGTATGTGATGCGAAGTAAATATATGATATATATATACATACATATATATACATGAAAGTAGATGGGCGTCTCACGCTGCGTCCGTACAAAAGCATGAAAACAAAGCAAAGGATAGGGGACCTCCTTTCTGTTAATATTAACCTTCATGGGATCCATACTGCAATTTATTTTTATTTTCGAAATTGTAAAAACGATCTGTTTTATATTAAGACTTTTATACTAAAAGTACGTTTGTACATTTTAAGCTTACTGTAAGATATTTCCTTTGCATTATCTATTCCGCATACCGTTGTAAAGATTTGAAACGTTACAAACTGCATGATTTCGTGTCTCTTTAACCAGAAAAGCCTGCAAAACTTTTTTCTTTGCGTATATACCACGTAGAAAAAGTATGCTCGTGAAGCTTCTACATACAAAGTAATAATGCTTTTGAATTATAATATTATTCTAGATGTCTGAAAAATAGACTGTTTTTAACAACATATTTATAAATACTCAATTATATAATTACCATTAAAGTAGTATTTACGAAATCAAAAACTGCCAAGCTATAATAAAAACCTCAAACATAATATTTTACAAAAGTAAAAAAGTAATTCTTAAATTTAGATAGTTCATTAAAATTGTAACTTCTATGATTGTAAGAGAATCTAACGAGACTTTTTCGACATTTTAATACTTTGTATATTACGTAACACGCAATACGATTTTTTGACACTATTTAAAGGCTCTAATAATGATAAAAATTTGCTAATAAAGTATATATTGAATTTTGAGCATTAATTCCTCTAACTGTGTTTGTTTTGTGAGAAATGTGTTTAACGCCAATGTTCAGAATGGAAAATAATATTTAAAAAAAAGACAAAGAGAAGAAGCCGCCGCGAATCGAGTTTGAATCTTTCACATCGGCCTTGACCAACTTGAGCACAATAATGACGGAGGAGGACAATTTGACGGAAGGACTCAAAGTTCGTTGAGCTTTAGACGCCTTCAGGGTCATTGAACGCCTTTCTCCTTAGTTTTAAAGCAACAAATTCCAATTGTATATGTTGTACTGCAAAATTCATCGTCCGTCGCTGTTCCTAAGCAAATGATCGTTTCTTTTCAATGAATCCGCATTTGCATCGTGTTTTTTAAGAACTTATAAATGAAGAAGAGCAAAGATTAACAAAGTATATGTGTAGATAATTATATACGAGGAATATACAATCGTATGATAAAAACTCTATGCAATACCAGACTTTAGCTACTCTTAGTTTAAGAATTTATCTATTTATCTATTATTAAGAGGATATTTTGTTGTTTTCTACATTATAAAGTCTACGTAGTGTTACAGCCATTAAAACATTTTGACTTGACAACATGACAGTGTCAAAGTTTAAGAGCTAAAGCTTGGATTCACAGTACTATTCCAGAACAATTTAACCAGAGTCTGTATTTAAAGTATCGAAATGTCCAAATTTTTCAGTTTTTCACATACGTATATATTCTTGCAATTATATTTCTCCCGTCTCTCTCTCTAGTAATGAAAAGAGCAAAACACTACGCCGGTAGACTGAAAGGCAGAAAGTATATTGGCTTGTATATTCCATTATGTAACGCTATTATTGATTATTTAGATGTTGAATAATTGGTCATTGTATAAGTCGCTATGGGGGCTGAAGTGGCTTTCTTTCTATTTCTGTCGACTTTGGAAGTTACGGTGGCAGTTTTGGGGCTTGCTCGAAAGCTCGAGCTATACACACACACACCCCTTTGATGTATGTATCACACGAAAACACGCTCTATGTGCTAATTTAACAAAAAGAAAAAGAGTCATCTTGACTATTCATTTTTGATCCTTTATTATTATCTGAGCGCTTTCGTGTTCTTTGGGAGATCCTGATTTTAGAATATTGAAAATACCGACATCTGAAAACATGTTGCTTTTCAATTCTAATAAAATATTCAATACTACTTGGCGTATTAGTGCCGCATAGTCTTTCTTTTTTCAGAATTATAATTTTTTTTTGCATCACTTCGACTGATGCTAAATTTTCAATATTCTTAAATCTGCACTTCCGTGTATCAATAACGACAATTGTACAGAATACACCGAACCCGCCTCTTTTATCTCTTGTTTTAAGTTTTCCTTTTTTCCGTTCGTCTAATCTTTTATTTTCAATCTTATGCTTGTTCACTGTATTTATCGTATGTACAAAAAAAAAAACGCAAAAGTAACCACGCACTACAATATGTCTATCATTTTGGTGTCATTAACTTCATGCTTAGTGATCTGACATTTTTACTCTTACAGCGAAACCACAGCGCACTGATCAGCCACCGCTTAGGAGGCATATAATCATAATCTTGTCCATCATGCATTGATAGATAATTTAACAGGAATAAATAAATAAATAAAAAAAGTAAGAAAAAGCAAACAAAAAAGCAAAACAAACTATAAATAGAATCATCGCGACCTTAGTCATCTCCGATACGCTTGTGAGTTCATGGCAATATATATATATAAATATATAAATATATTATTAATAAAGAAGAGCATATGCCAAGCCATCGTCAAGAGAAACGACGTACCTGCGATTTCAGCGACTCAATATACGGTTCACGATTTCACCTCACACAGCCATCTGATCTCTCCTCCTCCT
>UELV01084535.1:0-22925 GCA_900490015.1 Megastigmus stigmatizans | reverse complement strand
CCTCCAAGATGTTTTCAATGCATACAACAGCAGCGCAAGACCGAACCAACAGATCCTCGAAGGGAAAACATCTCGATTCATCGGCTGTACACCAATAAACGTAACGTAATATATACAAACAATAACTGCCAGGTTCTCTGCCAAAGAAAGAAGGCCATAGGATGAAAAGCGCGAGGAAGATTCTGTGGGAAAGTCAGTGGGTCATTTCTCGCTCTCTCTCTCTCTCTCTCTCTCTCAATAGGGAGCGAGTGCGATAATTGACTCTGATGAGCGAACAATGGCGCGCGCGTCGTTTCTCTCTTTCTCTCTCTCTCTCTCTCTCTCTCTGAACCCGACGACGATGATGATAATGTTCGTGCGGACACCGCGACAACATATATAATAAAGTATGTGTAAAACAAGCCACCGGGACAGCAACTTATGCAACAGCAGATTACGATACGGACAGATATACACACACACGCGAAGTTTACGATGTGTTTAATGATGAGAAAAGGAAAAGGAGAGCTCGGTGCGCGAGCGCGCCTTTATTGTCGAGAGCCTAACAAAACGAGCGGGAAAAAAATCCTACCCCTTAGATCCCTCCTTCCCCCCTCCCCCTCCATTACCAGCGGTGTAACTGTAATGTGATTATACTCGTCGCGAGGTAAACAAAGCTTTACTTTTTGTCGTATATAAATATAAAAGAAAAAAAAAAAGAGATAAAAATATAGATAAGGATAAGCTGTTGTGCATCTTTTTACCAGTTCTTTTGTGTATCGATTTGTACATGTTGGTTTTTTTGTTTGTTTGTTGATCGTGCGAAAAAATCGGAGAATGCGTAACAGCGCGCGACCGTTTGATGTTTTCGCTCGCAGTTCTGGGACGCGACAAAGCCGTGGGATTCTGGTGACCGAAAGCTGACCCAAAATCGGTTTGATCGAAGTCGTCGCGCATTTTATCTCGAGCTTGGTGCAGGTGCAACCCAAACAACCGGGGTCAAAGAATTTTTCGTAAGACTACGTTACCGCGATAAGCGCAATGTATGAAATATTCAAAATACTTTTAGACGCGCGCGAGTTCCGTGAAAGTGATTTCGTAATCGATCCCTCTTCGCCTCTGGAATCGCACTGGCAATGTAACAAAAAGAATTCTCTCTTCGATCCGATCGCCTTTTACGCAGTCATTAGTTTTTAATTTCCCAGAGTGTATACACCCATGATACATTCGACACGGCCAACGATCTGCCACTCGTAATAAAACAAGTTGGCAGACTCGCGTAGAAAAGGAAAACGACCCTCTAACGATTGCCAATGCATTGGTAATAATCGAGGTGGTATCTGCGAATACCTCAGCGATAAACGCGAGAATTTTTATCTGTACGCCACCAATCGAAATCAGCCTCTTTGTTTTCTATATCGATGTGTTTGTGCGTTTATTGCGCCTCTCTCTGTTTACATTCCGTCGTAATCGACACTGTAACAATTGCGTATCCGTCGCGTTTTCTCTCTCGCTATATACCGTAAAAGCATTGTGTACAGATAAAAAAAAAAAAAAAAAGGGAACGAAACCGCGGAAGACGTTCGATGGATGCAATGTCTTCGACGCGTCTTCCCTCCGAGCTCATGACGAAAAAACGAAAAAAGAAAAAAAAAGTAACGATACCCGGGACTCTGCGCAGTCCTTTGCCTTCGCTCTCTATCTCAGTAGAAATGCGCGTATTAAACTTTCGTTAATTGCGGCCCACTGTCTAAATAAAGCAAGCTCTCTTTGCGAGTCGCGGTTATGCGCGCAAGTTGTGATAAGCAAAGATCTTCGTGTGTGTACAGATGTAATGCGATGTGCTCGCTTATAAATGGGGGGGAAAGAAAGAATGTGGGAGAACGGGTGCAGGAACCGAGACTGTAAAAGGAAATTTTGCTCATAAAGAGGAGATCAACAAGGTTTCCTCTCGATGTACGCTTTGATCGATTATTGTGATACACCCACACCCTCTCACTCTCCCCTTCGCTGTGACTAAACTACGTGTAGAGTTAACGACGATGGCGATAGTGCGTTTATTAGTTGCAAAGTAAAGAAAAAGGGAAATAAAAGTAACAAAAAAAAAAGAGAGATGATGACGACGATGATGATACAAAGTAAAGGCTGAATACGAAATGCTTGAGCGAACGATTAGCGAGCAGCTCTTGTCGTGTACAATATTGAGGATGAAGCGGAAGGAAAAGTCGCGTGAAACGGTTGCAATGTCGATTATCACGTATAGCTTTGGTACATAATACATCCACACATTTTCTGTTGTGAATTTTCATTATACCTATAATACTTGTTTGGAAGTACGACGACGTGGAGTCCCTCTGATAACTGGTCCGAGTTTCGTGGCTTATCGGGATCTCGATGGACGAGCGGCAGTTTCTTTTTCTCATTTTTTTTTTCGTACGCGGGGCCGCTTATAATTTACAATCTGGCCCGTAACGACGGTGACTAGTCACGCGATGAGACGTATATAAGCAATCGTCGCAGAAGTGCCCTATGGCTGTTCTGTGCACTAACTGGAGAGAGGGAAAAAAATACAATTAATCGAGCAAAGAGAGACCGGGAAGCCCCAAGCTCCGACCAGCCAAGTCGGACTATTGTAAACTTCCTTACAATAGCAGCATCAACAATGTATTGTATCATTCGAATTCGAAATTTATCATTGATAACGAAATAAAATTAAACTTACTAAGTATTGGGAGTGTGCCTAACGCATAGTGAACAAGAAAAAATAATTAATAATAATAATGATTATAATAATAATTACAAGAAATAAACACGTGAAACAAAATGTAACGTATATTGTATATGTCATTACATTGCATAGAATATAGAGAAAACAAAAAGTATTTAGCCGTAATTCGGGTAATTATACTTCGCTGTAACGCTTATTCAAGATTGTAGCACTTGTCCAAAGTTCGCTCCTTATCTCGTGCAACTTAATTTGTAAGGCTTATTTAGTTTTGTCGTTGATTCGTTAGACACCTTGATTCGGCTTTTATCACGTGCTCGTTATTTATAAATGCATAATATAATGCGTATATTACTTATTTACCAGGCCCACGAACTGAATAAAAGTTTATTAAAAGTAAAAAAATAAAAAAATAAATGAACAAAAATGCAACAAAGACTGATGAAGATTAATTGTAATCAGTATTAACAGCCATTGGTATTTTAAATATAAAAAAAAGTGAAGTAAAAAAAGAAGATAAAAGAATGATATACTTTTTAAATTTTTTAAATTTCTACGAAAATCTATTTTGGCTGCCTAATGCAATTTTTGTAATTCACTATTATAAGTGTAAATTCGGTGTAAGAGCGGCCGAAATCGGCCCGACAATTGAATAATTGAACAAGAATACGGAAAACGATGAGAAAATGTAAACGAGAGATAAACAAAGTATCTTTTTGTCATATTGACGCGCCTTTTTGCGTTCGGCATTTTCAGGAGCCAACAAACTGTCCTTGGCACATATTTGTCTAGCATTTATGATACGTATTAATAAATTAATAAATATAAATTACAATTTGCTTTTATTTATTACAAAACCTTCTTTGTCATGTGCCCTATCCTATTTAAATAAAAATATTTTATATAACTGAATGTTATTTTCAGTATCTAATGTTAGCAACCTTTATACTTTATTATTATTAATAGAATATGTAGAAAAATCAATTAATCATTTGAAAAATATTGAAATTAAAATAATAAAGGTAGATATACGTGTGCTCATACACACATCTGTAAAAAAATTGAAGGCCTATAATAATATTGAATCAATTTGATGTGGTAAATTATTTTTGAAATATTCAAAAACTCACAACAAAGTATTTAGTCAATAAGTGATAGGATTCGTCAGATTAGGGTGTAAATGAAATCGCCATCTGAGTATAATAGTTTATTCCACTTTCATATCAATGCCACTAACTAGCAGACTAACATTTACTACTATTATGTCAGACAGAGACGAGTCCCTATCGTAGTTGCGCACGCGCGAAGTCAGCCTGGACTTGGAAACATCGATTCATTGCACGAATCATCCCAATTCAAATTCTATTTCAACTTGGATCGCCAAAAGTGTCATTTCTTTTTATTCAATTAATTATATTTCAAATATTATTCATCCTATAATCGTTGCATTCTTTCTTATGCGCGTCACTTTTTTCGCTTCTATAATTTTTATTCATCTGTTTTACGTTTCTATTCATTTTCATTTCAATTAAAACTGAGTACCTCGTCGTTATCGCTTATAGTTTTACTTTACACGTGTTCACTAACATTATACACAAGCAGATGCTGCACTCGAAGTGAATACAAGTCCCGAGAATGTATTTACATAAAAATACTGACCCGCTCGGACCAGACATTTTGGCGCAGCTCTCATTCGATCGTTTGCTATGCTTGACAAAAAATAAACAAACAGATGGACAACATTTTTCTTCATTTCTCTTTCGTTCTCTCTGACATTCTCACTCGTTCTAGCGCTCTCTTATCGCAGAATCAAACAATGATATGGAAACTTAACCGTGCCAACTCATTATCCGTGCTCTATTAAAGGAAAGAAAAAAAATCATACGGATCTTCTTGTTTCGCTGCTCGAGAAACCGTAGGACACGCGTAAAAAAGCAATTACAAGAAACATAATAGATCGTACTTCCCAGTAATTATTAAATAAAATATTTAAATTATTCCATACAATATCTTCGAATTCTAAAAAATCATTCAGTTGTAAGTCGAATAAATAACCAAATTTAAAACTCATTTATAAAATTTCTTGAATTCAAAAAACCGTCCCATCTTTTGTCTGTGACTTTTTAAACAAACATGGGAGATGTGAAAAATTAAAATAAATTATTACATGTCTTATGAAATAAGGTAAAAAAAAAAAACAAATTAAACCTATGCTGATCTAAATAAATGTTTTAAAATATAAATTAAAAACTTAGTTCTAGATCAAGTGTCTTTATCTTGACTTTTTGCTCAGACAAAGATACACAAAATACAGATGATAACAGAAAATGCTTGTCAAGAAGGACTGTTTTTTTACGCGTATCAATTGTCCTTGCGATTGTCCTAATTAGTTTTTGCCAAGGAAATTAGAAGTATACATATATAGGTGAGTTTGCAAAGTCGGCAGCTCGATTAGAAGTCGCGCGAGGTACGCGAGTTGCGATTTTTATAATAAAATCTCGGATAAAAGCAGCAACAGCAGCAGTAGCAGCAGTAGAAGTATAGCAAACTCCAGGCCTGAGATATTTACAACGTTATCATAATAATGGTATTCGGATAAAAACAGCAGTAGTACTTCTTAGAAATGTATCAAACTCATGGCCGAAGATATTTACAGCGGTTATACAATGATTGGTTGATAATCACAGTCAACATTCCAGAATTGAATTTTATACATTTCTCTAATAGTTGCTATTTTCATTCGAGTATCCTTTTATGTTTTTAACTATTTAAAGAAAAAAAAAATATTTTTCCTGATTTTCTTTTCATTTCATCAGTTGATTCAATTAATCATAGCGACGGACCATTTTTATGGAAATATGATCTGTACAGGGTCGCACCGAGACTATTTTTCGCTTGACCATTATCTTTTGTCTTAACATGTTGCTTTTACTCGCTAATAGTCCCATTCGTCCGATTGTTGTAGTCGCACCTGAAGTGAGCCACGCAGACTGACTGTTTTTCTGTCTCATAAGTTATAAATTTCATGATTTCGCTACGGACTGCGAGCTGGCCCACTAACACTTCGTTTAACACTTATTAAGATACAGTTAATATCTTACAGACACCTACAGTTTATAATCGAACGGCTACGCGCGCAGAGTCAATTATTTACAAAGTGGATTAGTCCGCCTTGCGTCTAAAACTCTATCGCTTATACAAAAATAACGTGGAAGCATGAAGAATGTCTTAAAAAGTCAGTACGGCCTTTATCGGATTTTCGACGGGCTGTATTTTTTTTATCAGCTATCTTTATTCATTAGTAAAACCCCGGTGCACATTTTCTTTCTTTGTAGAGATATTCGTGGATTTCGGGTATTTAGTTTGCATTTTCTTTTACTAATCGTTAATTAAAAAATTATCATTGGAAAAAAGGCATTTATTTCATTAATTAATTCCGCCATTATTCTTCATTGCCTTTTCCTTGTTCAGTTTCGGTTTCATTTCCTTCTTTTTATAATAATTTTTCTAATAGTTAACGTCTCGTTCCTAAACTCCGAAAATTTACGAACGCTCGCACACGCATACAAGCTCACATTTTTTTGTTGATTATATAAAAAAATTATTTGCAGAGGAGCAAAAGAGAAGACGAGAATGCAAATCTAAAAAATTCCGGCATTCCTCGACGATCACAAACGTGAATATACAGAAAAAATGATATATATTTATTTACAGTCACAGTTGATTTGTTTCACTTTTTTAGTAGCTGGCCCCCAATGTACTTGACCCGCTCGTTGCGCTCACAGTTGCGTATACAAAATTGCAGTCGATTTATCGAATTTATCGAAAGTATACCAAGATTCTATCCTGTTATTTTTTCTAATTTTTTTTTAAATTTTATTTATTACTTATATCAAATTAAAATCAAAATAAAAATAGCACATGTATATATATATATATATAAAAAGAAAATAAATGATCACGATAAAATTTTTAATTTTATAATTAGTGATCGAATGTATGAGAGAATGAGTATATCAAACGTAAAAATGATACACCGATATTTAAGAATAAAAAGACATATGTCTCAAAACCCGCATAATAAAACTACAACGATCGGGAGAGTTCGGGCCCTGTGATATCCTCATTTTCGTCCTTACTGCCTAAGTACCTAATTACTTACAACTTAGGAATTTATCATTTATTGTAGTTCGTGTGTGAATTAAATACTCGCTCGTCGTGGTATTTTCTCTTCTCCTCTAAATTTAATCACCTCTCAATCTCTCTCTCTTTCTTTCTTTCAGTAATTCAACTCCTCTAATTTTTTTTTTCAAAATAAAAATACTCCTGACTCATGCCTCAACACATAATACATTGTTCGTTTTCAGGCACACTGTGCATGTATAAGACCTTTGGCCGAAGCGCGAGAAAAACACCATACGTGCGAGGCAGTGTGCGTCTTTTTACGTAAACTTACTCGCACATTTGCTTTTTTCTTTTGTTCGTCGAGGAAGAAACGAACATTGCGTAAATGACATCGCGATCGCGTTGATATTATAAAGATTATTGAAAAAACGAATTAATTTCTAACGGTAGCAATAAAATTGACGAGAAAAAAATGCAAGTCAGAGTTGAACGATGCGAATCGCGAATCTCGATTTGCGCATTGCTTAGCTTCTATGTGAAAAATTTATTCTTTTCATTTTTTAATCTTGGCGGAAAAACGTACAAATTACCCGAGTCATCGCTTTCAGAATATTGTGTGGGCTGTAAAATTGGCATGAGACTTGATAGGAGTTCTTCGAGTTCTCGAGTGAATTTGCTCATGTCGCATAACGCTTGGTCCATAAGCGTGCTATGCGATCGTGTTCTTCTCTGTTCTGCAGGTATTGCGTCGCTATGCTACCCACCAAAGGATCCGCTGAAAAATTGAATTTGTATTGAAAGAAATGGATACGAAAATATTTTTAGAAAAAACTAGGAACAAAGAAGGATGTCCACGTCAGTATTTATAAGATCGAGACATTAAATTTAAAAAAACATTTGGCACCCTTACTTGAAGGGAAAGTTGATAAAAACTTAATTGAAAATCAGTGTCTTTCTTTACTCGTCTTTTTCTACTTTCATGTATTACGCATAGGGAATAATCAACTCGACCTTTTTCATATACTTATTTGCCTTCAAGTTAATAATTTTTTAAATTAAATTTGTTTTTATACTCTAAATGATAGTGCAAATTTCATATGTTGCCTTTACAATTTTATTAAAGGCAGGTATGGACATATGAAATGCGGTATCAAATATTCAAATCTTTTTTCTCGTATATTGAAGTAATTATTTTAAAAAATCCAATATGAAGTTTTCGGATATCCAAAACATAAACGTTGAATAAAGCATTAATAATTTTTCATAATAACAAATACATTTTAAGAGCTAGACATATAAAATTCATAGAATAAGGTGGTAGCTTAATATAATGTACTTGTAAAGCATCTAGTAACAAACATGAGAGTTCATGATAATTGTTTTTAACAACACAGATAAAAAAGTAGCGCAAATAAGTTTTCTTGATTTTAATTTTGATAAACGAACATAAAGATACAAATATATATCACAATGAATTAGATTGTAATATACTTTTTTTTTTAATTCCCTTAAAAATATTCCATTTTAATTCTTAAAAAATACTTATGTGCGTTTTTAGTTAGGTATCCCTTTATGTACTCGGGTCTTCAATTATTTAATAATCAAGTTAATTTTATAATAATTATTTAAGTAATTAAAATTATTAAGTAACAAAATATAATCTATTATAAATAGGAGTTATAAAGTTTGTAAAGGAGGTCCACGGCGAAATTATAATATATTGAAATCTTTAGAGGAAAAGTAAAAACCTTTATTGTTACTTAGATCATAAAAAATATTAAATTTATAAAAAGAATTAACTCCCTTAAATGTTGGGAAAGTTAAAAAAAAATTGATTGAAAATCGGGTCTTTCTGTACTCGTCTGTTTCTATTTCCACATATTAAGTATAAGAAAAAATCTTTTCGGCCTTTTTTTATATTTTCCGCCAAGTAGAGGGGCTAATTTTTTTTTAATAATCGTCTTTTTATACTCTAAATGATGGTACAAGTCTCGCACTTTCCCCTCGTAATTTCAATAGGGGCCAGCGTTGGGATCCTTTTTTGGACATAAAACTTATATAGAACATACATAATCAATATGAATTCAATGCTGAATAAATGCCTATATTATTGTAATATTTGTTTTATCTATTTTTGCTTAGATCGTATTATGTATGGATTTGTTTGGTATAAATGTTGACTGCATTTTGAGTCATTCTAAGTTTTGAATAACAGAAAATTGATATATAACAAGAATATTTGAATCTTTATAAAAAGTCAAAGCTTATAATGCTATGTAACATTATAGGACAAAATATGGAGGTACTTATTTCAGGATATTTGCCTCTGCAATAAACCTTTTGAAATCAATTTTTTAGTACATAAACTCTGAAAATTATTCAATAGATAGTTCTTTACTTTAAACATTTGCAATAAGATTTATATGCCTTTATAGATTAACTGTAACAATAATAGTTCTCTTTTTGACTTAAGTACGTTTCGATGAGCAAGTTTCTCAAATATATGAATAATAAGTGTCCGAGCTCTAAGAAAACAATTTTGACGAAACTTTCAGCTGTAGTTTTAATACTTAGAAATGAAACTCAGTACTTGCAGTTTAATCTCACACGACCTCGAAAAGACTTTTAGGCCCTTTTAGTTTGATCTTATTCTAAAAAATTTATTATAAAAAACATTTGTAAGCCAGAACACGGTTTTCAGCAACAGTTTTAAAATTTTTTGACATTGCATATATTATTATGTAGATCTATTCAATTTTGCAAGGACAAGAAATATAGCTATAGATTAAAAAAAACCTTACCAGGATTGCAGTCTGTAAGAAGAGAACAAATAGACAACAGGACTTTTGATATAGTGAGCGCTGGTGACCAATTGTCCTTAAGGATATCTAAACATATAACTCCTTGGCTGTTTATGTTGCAGTGGTAAATACGCGTTCTAAAAGTTACCTGAAATAAAAAGAAATATTTTCAACCATGTCAATTAGTTCATTATAAGATTAACACTAAATAAAAAACAACTATATTATACCTTTGGAGGTTTAAAAGGATATTCTGGAGAAAAATGGATGTCCAAAAAGAAAACACCACCTTCATATACTGATCCCGGAGGTCCCAAAATTGTAGAAACCCATTCATACAGATTATCACCTTTAGGTCCAGCACTAAAATAATATATAAAATTTTCTTTATAAAATTACAAATGTATCACACATTATAAATTACACAAGGTATTTTACATTTCATTTCTTTTCATTTATGAATAATACTTATAGGTAATTAAAGTGTAAAAGAATTGTTATTTCTTTTAATACAAAATAGTGGGACAAATTATAAACGAAACTAACCTGCAATTTGGAGGTGGATCTAAAGTAATTTCTGCCAATTCCTTTTGTATCCTAGATGATCATAAACATGATTTATTTTCTAATTCATATAGCAGTAAATAAATTAAAAGCATTCAAAAAATCTACCTTTTCGCAGAAGTTCCTAATGCCTTAGACATCTTTGGATTGGGTTTGGCCTCTTTATTTTCTGGCTTGTTGTCAGCCAAAGATGATCCACGGCCTCTGCCAGTGCCACTAGACCCAGCTCCAGACGACATATTTCTAAAAAGTAAAGATCATAAATGTATATCACAAGATCATTAGATATTTATGAGAGTTATCAAACTAGATTAAAACATCAAAGGACAATTGTTTCACCAAAAGAATTATGTAGACAATTAATTACTATTCTAAACTTTCTAGTTAACATTTATGGTAAAAAATTATTTAAGAAGTAATAAATCCCATTACTGTTCTTCATCACTAGAATACTTCAACAATGTATTTGTTGAATAACAATTCTTTGCGGTTTCTATTGAATAAACTTAACTGAGATTACCCTATTTATAGACACTCACAATAAGTTAAAGAGCATCCAATAGTAGATATAATAAACATTATAAAATACATAACAAACGGTGGAAATACTATTAATTTTTAAATATTTTCCACATATTTAAAGAAATAAGTTATTATTGAATTTGTAAAATATAATCAATAATAAGTAACTGCATATTTTTGAGTAAAAATCATACTTTAAATTAAGATAATGCATATTACAGTAAAGTTTCATCAATTCCAATTGACCTGCTCCAAAACTTGGCTGGGTTCCAAAACTGTAGCTAACTGTACTTTATCAGTAATTATTTAGTTAACCTTATTTTTTAGAGCAATACACTTTGGATAAAACTTTACACAGACAACTAATACTTGTTTGACTCAATATAATATGAAATACATTTTGCAAAAAGCCACAAAGTAGTAGAACTTCAGATCTCAAAAAGTTATAGTATTGGTAGCCTTATAAAAAAGATAATTTACTAATCTAGAAATTAAGTAGCTTTGGAAACTTTCTCGTGCTCCTAAATGAGTAAACAAAGTTTATTAGTTTCTAGATGGATGCAAACACTGTTCAAAATAAACTTCTATAAGAGCAATATAATTGTGTGGGAAAACTCAGATTTCAGGTAAATGTACTTCAGCAACTATAACACTTGCATCAAGCATTTCAATATCATTGATCGATCATAAAGCAACTACTTCAAATCTCCAAAACTGCTTGTAAGTCATATCTTTACCAACAAGACAGTGACAAATCAATCAAACCTCATCCTCTACAAAATCACTTGTACTCTTAAAACGTAAATAATTATAGAGAGCAAAGAGCTTTATACCAATTGCGTTCGCGCGAACGAACAAAGTGCAAGTCAACTCGCAAAATAGCAAGTGCAGCACAAAATGAGGTGTAGGAAGCTCAAAACAGTTCCCTCATCGTGAAACATTAGCCTCTATCGGATCGACTGCTCGCGCACAAAACCATGAGAATCCGATCGACCACATATCAATGAAACCTAGAAAACGCGAGTGCGATTCTCACCAAAAAGGCACGACGAAGAAGAACGACGACTCGCAAATATTATGTACGCTGTATATCGCTTACACAGAAAAACGCGCGCCTATTATCGCAGAGTAGCAGCAGCACGTAGTGAGAGTGAGGACGGGAAAAAAAATGTCACTTGGACCGAGGGCGCTGAACCGCGAGCCAGCCGAGTAAGAGCAGAGAGATATCTATCTCTACTACACTTTGGGGCGCGCGCGCGCATTCGAGGAGAGCGATGGATATACAAGAAGTACAGCACCGAAGGATGCCTTATGCATATAGATACATCAGGGAGAGAAAGAGAGAGTGATAATCACGTACGTGCGAGTGTATATATACACGCGAATTGTTAGCTGCACACGTTGGCTGGCGCTAAATAGCTGGCTGTTGACGCGGTGCAGCGCGACTGCAACGTCGACCTTCTCGTCGAGGTTCGCTCTCTGGACTTGTGCCTCCCGCGAGAGTTAGAGCTAAGGCAGTCTCACTCACCCACTCTCTCTCTATCTCTATCTCTTCCTCCCTCTCTTTCTATACAGAGCTTTTCTACATAGGAACGCGTTAACGTATATAACCACTGGTGGGCGCCACACACGGAGCCAGAGAAACCGACTCACTCTCTCTCGAAGACGAGAGAGACGGAGAGAATATGAGAGCCCGCGCGCGCAACGCTCGCGTATATGTATAGGCGCCGCGAGAAACAGAGAAACACACTTAATACACTCCGCCAGGTATGTGTGCATGCAGCTATATGCATGTACATCAGAGGACGTGAGAGTGTATGCACACTTGCGATGCAGCCGCGTGAGTGTCTAAACAATGAAAGAGAGAAGCATATACAAGGCGTGAAAGATACCGGGGGAAGGGGTGAAAAAAGGGTTGCAAAAACAAGGAGGTAAAAGAGGTGGCAAAACTCACGTATAATAGATCTCGGCACGTCGTGTGTGCGATGATCGCCGTGTGCGGCTAGCACACGAGTGTGTTTACGACGGGGAGAGATACACTTTTTTTCCCTCACAGCGCCTCCCGTAGAGGTCGACGACGACAACGACGCACACCGCGGTATTTTCGCGCACGCACTCTCGACTCGAGCCCTCTTTCTGGCTCACACACTCCCGCGACCCGCGTGTGTGTATATTCCTATCGCTGGTGTAAACCGAGAGGAGAACCGGCGCTCTGACTCTGTGTGGTGAGAACGGAGCGTTGTTGCTCCTCTTCTCTCTCTTTTTCGCACACACGACGAGAGTGCGAGAGCATACACACAATGTAGAGTCTGTTCTCTCGTGTATCTCTTTATCCCTCTCTTCAGTTCTCGCTCTCCTCTTGCCGTCTCACTCTTGCTCTCGGCATTTCAAGCTCTCTCCCGGAAAGGTCCCGGTGTGCGTGCGCTCTCCGTGTCTATCTATCTATCTATCTATCTCTCTCTCTCTCTCTCTCTCGCTCACACGTTCAGCGCACACTTTCGGAAAAAGAGAGAATCGACGGTCAGAACTATGGTCAGAGATCGTCAAGTTCCTAGTCAGGTTATGAGCCCCAATAGTGATTCTTATCGGCGAGTTGTTATTTTGGAGCGGAAACCGCTGCTTAATTCAATGCGCTCGAACTACTGTCGCTGTCCTAGCTTTCACTTGTTTTTCCACTTTGCCCTGGCTAAATCTGTGTGTTAAGGTCGAAGAATTGACTACTGGTCATCCGAGTACGTGCACTTATGCGCGGCCACCATTCAACGTCTACAGCATCTCCTTTGCCCTCTGCCTATACTCAATACGCACCTGCAACAGCAATGTAAACAAGGATAATACGAATTTCGCAAAAGAATCTCGACAACTCGTGCTTGTAATTCGGAGCAAGCGGTATATCCTTTTGCGTTAACCACCCATGTTTCGTTTCGTGGACCGAGAGACAGAGCCCTAGACAATTTAAAAAATTTGAATCTCCCACCACTTTGTACACATGCAGTCGGAGAAAGAGAGAGGGAGAACGAACCCGGAAGAAACACCGGTAAATCTTTTTGCCCCCTCTCTCTCACTCCTACGCGCAACGCAGAGTTTCTCAAATCGAGGCGATTTAAAGAAACGTAACACCTCGTTTAGCGTCAACAATTTGCATACCCTGGCCACTTACAATAGGTAAATGCTGTCTGTTGTCCGTCTTGGCGGTGTCGAGCCGATTATTTCGTACAGGTAACACTTCGCGGGGGGCCGTCGTCGGTGTTCGCTCCGTCTCTGTTATACACACTGGAGCGGTGCTTCTGAATTAAAAAAAATCCGATTGCGCATCCCTGCGGCGTCGCCGGATACGATAGGAATCGCCGCAGGCAGCGCCACCGGAAATTTCATGTTCGGGCTGGGGCGCTATTCTACTTCGACTATATAACCTAACACACTAAATAGGTATAATATGTAGGTAGATAGTATAGGTATAGCACGGTACAGCGACAACGTTGCGCAAACGGTAGAAACGGCCATCGCGTGCAAGTATGAGTGTCTCACTACATTTAATTTTAAAAATAAAGAATCCATAAAATCAATTTATTTTTTCTGTGATTCGAATAGCTATATATTATTAGCAAATATTTTTATTACAGGTATATTATGCAAATAAACGTATTTCGCTCTAAACACCTATCCAGATTTATATAATGATCTGCACATACAATTATATTTTAATTTAATTTTAATTTTAACACATCTACAACAGGATATTTGTTAATAATATATACTTTAATAAAACCATTGGATTGCTTTTATTGAATTCTTTATTTTTAAACTAAATATTGTGTTGGTAGGACGCGCAAACTAAGAGATATATATAGTGATCGATTCTGTGCGATGATTAGTTAACATGTGCCAATTTCCCTACTTATTATTATGGTTGTAAAGGCCCTAAAAACCGGCCAACTAAAGCGTCCTCGTAGATATTGTTGTCACTAACACTTTTGCAAATTGTTAAAAAAATGAGCAACTTATAAGTAGTTATTAGTTGACATCTGCCATATATTTTAAATTAATTTTCAAGTAAAAAAACCCGGCGGAAGCTTATTGGCAGACGTTTTCCGTGGATAGATTGCTCAGTAGCACATATGTGAAAATGTCGATGAAACGATAAAAAAAAAAATTATTAGTTAACGTCTGCCAATGAAAAATACGGTTATATTATTCGTCAAAATGATGTTGGAAAATATAGGCAGTCGAATCGGATGGATACAAGTTCTGCGGTAAGTCATGTAAAATGACGAAAATTTGTCATTATTGTATACAATTAGTTAACGTCTGCAATAATGATTTTTGTATTACTTTCGGCAAACTGTATCGAAATTATTATTGGCAGACAATTATACTCGGTACAAAGTACTGACAGACGCGAAGATATGTGTTATATTTTTAGGGCATAAATGTAAAACATGTCAACGTCTGATGCCACTATTTTTTTTATAAAATATATGTTGTCAAATGATGATTTTTAAATTGGCAGACGATTATAGTGGATACAAAATTATTTTTTAAAGAAAAGGTAGAAAAAATAATTCTTTTTTTCGAAAATATTAAAGATTATTAGTTAATATCTGCCATATTTGATTTTTTGTAAAATATATGTTGCCAAATGTTCATTTTTAAATTGGCAGATGATTTTCGTGGATACAAAATTATTTATTAAATAAAAGGTAGAAAAAAAATAGTTTTTATTTGCAAAAATATTAAAGATTATTAGTTAATGTCTGCCATTTGTTTTTTATAAAATTTATGTCATTAGATAGAAATGTATCAATTGGCAGACGATTTCAGTGGATAAAAAAATTATTCATTAAACGAGATTCATTGCACACACTTTGTTTCCGTTACTTTCGCGCGATCTACCCGAGCAAAGTTAACATGCTCGAGTAGAACGGTTAGATACGTGCGAGCCTAGTCCAAAATCAAATTTAGTATCATAACAGTCTGCATTTTTGTTTAGCAATGGACGGGCAAGCATCAAAGGAGGTACCGGTGGCAAAAAAAAGTGTTTTTCAGATTTTTTAAAAAATTTTTTTTCAAAAATTCAGATAATGAGTACGATAAATCTGATTGTTATAGCGAAATGGAAGTAGATAACGAAGAGCATATCGTACGTGATATAGTCACAGATGAAAGGTGTAAATGAAATAGATATGGAATAAGTAGAATATTCAATTTGTGTGTTTATATTTTTAAATACCTCTTACTCTTCTTCAACAGACTTTAACTATATAAACGCTAATATTTTCGAAAACAAAAATTATTTTCTTTTACTTTTTATTTAATAAATAATTTTGTATCCACTAAAATCATCTGGCTATTTAAAAATCATTATTTGACAACATATATTTTATAAAAAACAAATGACAGATGTTAATACTAATAATCTTTAATATTTATGTAAATAAAAACTATTTTTTTTCTACTTCTTATTTACTAAATAATTTTGTTTCCACTAAAATCGTCTGCCAATTTAAAAATGAACAATTGGCAACATAAATTTTATAAAAAACAAATGGCAGACATTAACTAATAATCTCTAATATTTTCGAAAAAAAAAAATTATTTTTTCTACCTTTTCTTTAAAAAATAATTTTGTATCCACTAAAATCATCTGCCAATTTAAAAATCATCATTTGACAACATATATTTTATAAAAAAAATAGTGGCATCAGACGTTAACATGTTTTACATTTATACCCTAAAAATTTGACACATATCTTCGCGTCTGCCAGTACTTTGTAGCGAGTATAATTGTCTGCCAATAATAATTTCGATACAGTTTGCCCAAAGTAATACAAAAATCATTATTGCAGACGTTAACTAATTGTACACAATAATGACAAATTTTCGTCATTTTACATGACTTACCGTAGAACTTGGTATCCATCCGATTCGACTGCCTATATTTTCTAACATCATTTTGACGAATAATATAACCGTATTTTTCATTGGCAGACGTTAACTAATAAATTTTTTTTTATCGTTTCATCGACATTTTCACATATGTGCTACTGAGCAATCTATCCACGGAAAACGTCTGCCAATAAGCTTCCGCCGGATTTTTTTTACTTGAAAATTAATTTAAAACATATGGCAGATGTCAACTAATAACTATAAGTTGCTCATTTTTTTAACAATTTGCTAAACAGATACTGACAACAATATCCAACTTTAGTTGGCCGGTTTTTAGGGCCTTTACAACCATAATAATAAGTAGGGAAATTGGCACATGTTAACTAATCATCGCACAAAATCGGTCACTATATCTTAGTCTATTAGATTCCCATAAAGGAGGCCAATGCTAGAACTATAAAATAATAATGGTACAATAGAATATATAGTAGTACACAGGTAATACAATACAGACAATACAGTATTGCATTATGCTATATCTACCTATACATATTATATTCTACTTGCGCCCCTGACGTCTATAGAAATGCTCTGCGTTTGCGCCCTGCTCCTCTTTCTCTCTTTTTTCTAAGTAGTTTCCTCCAACCTCAAGTCTTCCTTTACGCTAGTTACCATACGCAGTTATACAGGTTATACTGCTGAGTGCACACATGAGTGGATAAGTGTGTAAGTGTACGAATGGATGCACTTGTCAGTTGTCAACAATGATAACAATTCAGCAAACCTAACCTCTTTATTTCTTTACGTGCATACTTTTTTCATAGTTCAAGTTTTATTTGTGATTTTCTTGAAAATTTCCAGATTTTCTTTTTCTTAAAGTGACAATTAAAAAGATTACAAGATGGGGAAGCGTCAACATCAAAAGGACAAAATGTAAGTTTTTTGAGTTCAACTTTAAGTGTCCAGTTTTATGTTTACATAGATTTTTAAAATTTGTTCATAATGTCGTTTTTATATTTGTGTAGAACTTCAATAAAATTTAATAGAATTATGTTCTTGAAAGATAATATACTAGAAAACATAAGAGTAAAGATAACTATTAAGGTAGGTCGGCAGTGTGATGGGCTCGTAATCCAGAGGTCCTGGATTTGAGCCTAATCTCGCCCGATTAATACAAGCACCTCTAAAATATTATATGTGTTTTTCTTACAAACCGTAGACTTCTGTCGCTTGATTAGCACCAAGTAGGAGCATAAATAGAGCGACATTAAATAATATGAAAAAGAAAAAAAAATAACTATTAAGTCTTGATTAATGGATTGATATAATGTTGATGATTATTATAAAAAATAAAATTTTTAAAATATCCTATTGATATTAAAATTTTGTTCTTATTGTAGGTACCTTACGTATACAGAATGGACCACTTTGTATGGTGGAAAGATGTCTGGAACTTCATCGGAAACAAGTGAAGATACTACATTCCGACGTTTACCATTTGATCATTGTTGTTTGAGCTTACAGCCTTTCGAACATCCTTATTGTGATGTTCAAGGAAATGTATTTGAGCTTGAAGCTCTATTACCTTATGTAAAACATTTTAAGCACAATCCTGTGACGGGAAAACCTATAGATACAAAAACCTTAACAAAATTGAATTTCTACAAAAATGCTGCAGGAGAGTACCACTGTCCAGTGCTATTCAAAATTTTTTCAAAACATTCTCACATTGTAGCTGTTAAGACAACTGGCAATGTTTTTTCATACGAGGTATTGCACCAATCTAATAATTAAAAATTTTAATATTACTTTAATAATTAATATTTTACGAAAATAATTATTTATTTTGTAGGCAGTGGAACAATTAAATATCAAAAATCGTAATTGGAAGGATTTAATTTCGGATGAAGCTTTTACGAAAAAGGATCTCATCACTATTCAAGACCCCACTGATGCTCGAAAATTTAATCTTTCCAGATTTCATCATATTAAGAACAACTTACGAGTCGAAGATGAAGGTAATTTATTATTTAATTATTTTAAACTTTCATAATTCTAATATTTAATATTTGTTTGTAGAAGTGGTTAAAGAGCGTAACAATCCAAATGCAACACTTAAAACGGTGTCAATGGAAACAAAAGAAATTTTGAGCGAATTAGAGCGTGATTACAAACCAATAGAAAAGGCTAAAACAGCAGAAAAACCTAAAGCAGATAAATTTAACGCGGTAAAATTACTTTTGTTGTGAAGTAGAAATCTAGAAATAATT
This sequence comes from Megastigmus stigmatizans, assembly GCA_900490015.1. NCBI lineage: Eukaryota > Metazoa > Arthropoda > Insecta > Hymenoptera > Megastigmidae > Megastigmus > Megastigmus stigmatizans. The sequence continues at coordinate 4,053 of UELV01084535.1, read as the reverse complement.
TTGTATACATGTGTTAAAGTTTTTGATATAATAATTATCAGGCACATTACTCAACTGGAGCAGCAGCTGCTAGTCTTACATCAACGGTAATGCCAAGAACAACAATGCTTGAAGCTGCTGTTTTGGATGAAGATATTGTTCGTTACGAGCGTGTTAAAAAGAAAGGTAATATCCAATTGATTTAATGTTATCACTCAACTGACATGAATGGAATTTTAATTAATTTTATTTTTATTTTAGGATATGTGAAAATTTTGACCAATTTCGGACCTTTAAACTTAGAACTCCATTGTGATATGGTTGCAAAAACATGTGAAAATTTTATGAAACACTGCCAAACTGGTTATTATAATGGCGCTAAGTTTCACAGATCCATTAGAAATTTCATGGTAAGTAATCAATTTTTTGTAAATATTTTGTGTTACTTTTTATTAAACTTTTTATTATATTGTGATATTATTATATGTAACAGATACAAGGTGGAGATCCAACAAATTCAGGAAATGGAGGAAAATCAATTTGGGGAAAACCCTTTGAAGATGAATTCAAACCAAATCTTGTTCATCAAGGTCGAGGTATTCTGTCAATGGCAAATTCTGGTCCTAATACAAATGGATCGCAATTGTAAGTATCAATCGAATGCAGTTAAATCATAAAATGCTGAAAAAATTTAAAAAAAAACAAATACAAATTTCAGCTTTATTACATTTCGTTCCTGCCGACATTTGGATAATAAACACACAGTTTTCGGAAAGATCGTTGGCGGTCTAGAAACACTCAATGCCATGGAAAAAGTGGAAGTAGACAATAAAGACCGGCCGATTGAAGATATAATTATCCAAACAATACAAATTTTTGTTGACCCTTACGAAGAAGTTGATGAGCAATTAGCAAAAGATAGAGAAGAAGAGTTAGAAAGGGTGGCTAAAGAAGCTGAAAAAAAAAACGAGTCAAAGAAGAAGGATGTAAAAGTTTACCGACCAGGTATTGGGAAATATTGCGGTCCTGTAGAACCGAAGAAGAAGTAAGTTTCTTTATAAATTAATAATACATTAGGATAAATGATTCGATAAAATTTACTCCTCCATTTATGCAATTAAATATTCCAAAGTTAATATAAGATTCAACTTTAAATTATTAATTTTCGAAGTTTTTGAATGTCATATTTTCTAAAACTGTATTATACATCAAATACCGGACTATATTGAGTAAAATAAAATGTTAAAAATTTCAGATCACAGAAGGATGATTTAACATCATCAGTTCGTGCAAAGAAAATAAAAGTTAGAGATACCATGGATTTTGCTGTTTGGAACGTCTGAGCTTCGAAATTGTACAGTAACTTTTTTTTTTAATTAAATGTAAAAATTGTAAATTATTACCGTTCATAATAATTAATTAGATAGATAGAAAGGTTTCAGTACAAGCATGAGGAATTAAAGCACGTGTTACATAAAAAGATTTCCATTACACCGAAACCAATAAAGAATCAAACTCTGCGCAATATACACATCATCTCCTAAAAGTGCAGTGAAAAGACGAGTCACTCTGCGGTTCTTCTTGACAGGCATGGAAACGAAATCTCGCGCGCGAAAGTCACGCGCATGCGATCCATCTATCGCATACATCATTGCAGTACGTTGGTATATATATATAAGATATAATCCTATCTACACGCGAGCGCTTGAACCCGTAAGGCGCGCGATGCACCTGTTCTTAGCCGCTCAATGCAGTTCTGCTGCCTTCTATAAACGCGATCTCGTTCTCTCGCGGATAATACCATTTTCGGAGGCTCGATTTTCCGTCTCTTTTCGACGCGCCGAGCTGCAGCAGTGGACTTTACAGTTTCGCTAGGCGGAAATTCCATAGCGAGGTCGGCTCGGATTTCGCGCTGGTCAGCCGCGCGTCGCATTCTTCGCCTCGACGTTGTTTCGCGCGCGGTATGTATCCGCGAGTGCATCCTCGGGATTTTTCTAATCGGTGACTTTGCCCGGGAGTATACATATATATATATATATATGTACGAGTGTGTGGATGAAGCACGTGTAGTGCCGCCAAGTACAACATTGATAAAAGAAAACTTTGGAAAGATGGAGATTACAACCGTTGGAGTTGATGTAATTAGACGAGTAGCCATTAGTGGCGAATAAGTTGAATAGCCATTTAAGAGTAAAGTGTTTATATAAGTACCTATTACAGATTTTGTAACTAATTAATAATAGTCTTCATGAGTTTTGTCCACGTAAAAAAAAATAAACGTTGGAAAATTTAATGACTTTAATTGTAAAAGTGAGCCTTGTCAAAAATAAAAATTTATCTTTTCATTACTGAACAGTTTTGAACATTTATTAATGCAATAGTACCTACAAACATTAAGTATGAATAAAGTGTTAATAAGTCTATCAATTATAACGCGATCTTATTAATATTTTAAAGATTGATACCAATTTTTATTTTTTAGACCTAATGAATTAATCATCATTTATTAATTATTTTTCATAGTTTTCTATCTTTCAATTTAATTATTACCGTAGTTTGATTTAATAACTAGATAAAAATCATTTCCCATTTGTGAATTATGCAATTTATGTAGAAGTAGGTAATTTTGTTCTGATCTAAATATTGAAAATTGAAATATTATTCACAATAAAAAGTATAAAGTATAAATCGGAAATGTGAATTTAATCGTGTACTATAGACCCGATGCAAATGCACAAACTTTGAACAGCTATCAGTGCTTCAAAGGGTTCGAATTTATAAGTGGACAATTAAAAACTTTGACAATTCAGTCACGGTCAATAAATTTTAAGCGCTCTACGCTTTGATAGACACTAAAAAATCACCGACACACAAGTTGCCAGGGGCTTATCAGTAAAAAAGAAGTGTGAGAGCGGCAGCCGCAGGGAGAGGGAAAGAGGTGGAGCAGCAGCAGGACAGGATAAGAGAAGGAAGGAAGAGCCGCGCGACACAGCGCGACGGCGAGAATGAGCAAAAAAGGTCGTACGGCACACACAGGATACCTCGCCTCCTCTCGCTCCCCCGTCTCGCTACACACATAACACACTCGCAAAACTCCCCTATATCCTCCCTCCCTCTCTCTCTGTCTTTCTCATTGCTCTCCAGCTCCGCGAACCTCCATGTTTGCAGAGTTTTGACGGGGCAGCATAGCCAAAGCAGCCACACTGCACAGCAGCCAGCCGCGCTGCTGCCGCCGTCGAACCGTGACGCTGTGTACACACGAGAGAGCGGCTGCAGTTCTTGCACACGATAGCTTAAACGTGCTGATTCGAAGCCGATGCCCATCAAGGTATAATACACGCGCGCGTGTGTGTGCATGTGCCGTAACGTAATCCTGTGATTGTCTATATGTGTGTGCGCGCGCGCGACGGCCAAGACTACTACGTCGACTCCGAAACTCTGTATACATCATCTGTGCTGGCGAGAGAAAAGTGACGTTTGCTAGATCGGGCCAAGAAGTCGCCGGTGAGACTCTTCGTCCTTCCACGGGACACTGCCTTGCGCCAGCGGTCCATCCTCGGACTACGTCATGGACGATCTCGGTGAGTCTCCAGCTACATTTATGCTTTTAACCTCAAAATCCGCGGCTGCTGGAACTCTCTTTACTCTCTGCACAGACATACACACACATACACATCTCTCTACGTGATGTGTGTGTACGTAGTTGGGTTTGCATAATGGTGCAATGGAAGAGATTGGGATTTGATTAAATACCGGGCAAAGTGGATGACGATAAAGTTTTTCGGAGCAACTTGTCACCGTGTATTGTTCGAAGAATTTGAGGTTATCGATGAACATTCCATGAGCATTGTTTTGGTCGGTTGTTTTTAAAGGGCTGGTTTCTATGCGCTAGCGGAGGGATTTTCGTGTAGGTATCCCTCGCTCCTTTTATATTCGTGGGTGTGAAAAGAGACGTAATCAGTATAACAGTTTGCAGTCGCGTCGAGGAAGGGAACCCGCAGGAATGCGAGATTCTTGGAGAGCGGTAATCGAGAACGAAACTGACATGTATATATATATATATATATATATATA
>UELV01084534.1:0-13122 GCA_900490015.1 Megastigmus stigmatizans | reverse complement strand
TATATATATAACATTCAAAATAAATATTAATGAGCAAATGTCGAACTGAAAAAAAGAATTCAGTTGTTATTTTACGTCGAAAATATATCTACATCCATTTGATATTGTGTGCGTGTGCGTTTCGGGTCACCTCTCGGACGTCCAATTAAAGTCGTAATAACATACGCAACAACAACAACAACGTCCAGCGCTCTCTCTCTCTCTCATAATTCTGGAAAATATAAACTTTTCAGCAGCGTGTGTGCAGGATGCTGCATGGGTCCCGTTTTAAATTGCAAATCAGGAGCCTTTAATTTTTCCCTCGTACAAAAGAGACAAACTCTGGCACACAAGGGACGACGACGCTGCACGCGAGCATCCTTTTGTCCATTTAGCTGCATATAATTTCCGATATCCTAAATTTGAAAACTTTTTCAGATATATGCATGTTATATATAGCGTGTAGTCGCGCGGAGTTGTAAAGGATGGCATTTATGTATGCGCGCGCGAGCCTGTCTGTAAAAGAGTCAGGAGATGGAAGGGAAATCCGATGTGAGCATCTACGAGAGAAACGATCCCTTTGTCCGTACAATGCGCTCTCTCCCTCTCTCTCGGTCATTCCCTCTGTCCGTGCAGTCTACCTGCCTCACTCACGACGAACCTGCCATGCCATATGTACATGCACATGTAGGCGCGGCGGCGACGACGGCGACGAAGCAACGGCTGCGCGACTGTATAATGTATACACAGGGAGAGAACGACGATGGATAATTTATTTCTGATGCTCCGAGGCAGCGGCCAAATCCTCTTATGGGCGGATTTAGCCGCTTTTCCCGATGTCTGCGCTCCTCGCCGCGTCTCTCTCTCTCTCTCTCTCTCTCTCTCTCTCTCTCTCTCTCTCTCTCTCTCGCCTCCTTTGTAATGGGAAATTTAGGTAAGTGGGAAAGGAGCACACCTCGGATGATTTAGCTTGTACGCGCGGAGGCGTGGAACTTATTCTTCTTCTTTTTTTCCACACCGCGCCCTTACACCCTTCTTCTTTTTTATTGCGCCACTCGCATGCCCGCGTGGATTAAGGATTTGGCTTTGATGGTCCCGTACAGCTGGGCTTTTGTGGCGTATAGGACGATAAAAACGTCAAAACGCGCATGATGCAAGGTGCGAGGAAAAAGCAGTTGTTCCCCGCGTGAAAAAGGGAGGCGCACACACAGGTGCACTATACAACGTACATATATATCGAATGAATTCTTTTCTATAAAAGGTAATTAATTGTGCTGGTTCGACGTGTTTTCTACATTGGAAATGGTGGCGTTTTTGTACGAGAGATTTCTCTCTGCGCGGTTCTTTTTTTACCTGTACAATTAGTGCGAATGACGATGGAAAAAAGAGTGGGCTTTGAGGAGATCGTTCATAAATTACAGATGGAGATGTTTCCATTGTAACTGAAATGAAAGAAAAGTATATCGCGCTATCGAATGGTGACTCTTGACTTTTTTTAATGATCAAAATGTTACTTTAATGATGGGGCGAACCCGATGAAAGGAAGAGCTTAATACTTTTTCACAAAAAAGGAAATGTGTGGATTGCAAAAGAGAGAACGGCAGAAGCTTTAAATGTTAATGGGTAAAAGATGAGTTTGAATCTCGTTATTGTGACTTAACCGTGGACTTTAATCAGCTTGTAAATTTTCATTCAACCTAGAAAATAACTGAAATCGCCGTACTAAAATATTTTAAACGAGTAATAATTCAAAAATAGTTGTAATAGAAGGTTTATTTGGAATTTACCTTTTTTTTACCATAAACTACTTTCATTCCATACAATTTCCGAAAATGAAAATAAAAATACTCGCTTCATAATTCAAAATTTACAACTACTTGCATGCAACATTCGTGCATACTCAACAAAGTTTACATCGTAATAGCAGCGGTCGTTTTTCGTCGTTATATTTTCTATTTCGCGGGGAAACTACCGAGCCAACTACCCCATGGGAAATATCGATTCACCTCCCGGCTACATTACTAACCGATAAACGTCGGTCTCCACGACGTTGTTTCTCCTGCTAGAAGGTCGCTATCGGTTCAAGATAACAAAAAAAAAAGCAAGAAAAACGAGTCGGAGAAATGTAGATAAGAAGAAACTCGCTGGAGAGACAAACAACGGGATGAAAAAAAATGCGTGGCACTCGTCTTATGTCTTCGAAAAACACATCTGTGGCACGCACTGCTTCACAGTTGGATCGTTATTCAGCTCTATACCTATATACACGTATACACGGAACTGGAGAGAAGAATGTAGGCGAGTGTGTATGTGGGACAGGTCTACGGCATCATCGTCCAGACAATGGAATATCTCGCAGCGATATATATCTCTCTCCTCTCCTTTCCCCTTTACCCGCGGTCATTTATAATCTTCGGGATGAAATTTTACTATCGGTCCCGAATTTTACCGTCCATCAATCTCCCATACATCGACTAGGCACTAGACACTAGACTATATGCTTGCGCGTGTGGGCGAGAGAGACAGAGAGAAAGAGAAAGAGAGCTAGAGAGAGGGAGAGAGAGAGAACACGAGAGTTCGGATAAAGCACAACGGGGGGGAAAGAAGGAGAGAAGAGACTTTAGGATCCATTTCTCATTGCTTCTCGGGTTTTCGAAGCGAGGCAACCGTTTTCTCGGGGGATAATGAGCTGTTACGAGATGCTACGAGACATCCCTTCCTCTCCGCGTTACGTGAACCAGGCGTAGCAGCGTGTATACCCTACCTTATAGCCCAGCTCGTTATGAAATATCGCGTCGTTGTCGTCGTCAGAACCGGTAGAGCCATCGCTGCTGCTGCTGCACATGAATCCTATAGACGGTCGTTGGCTTTAAGGGTAATTAAATGCTGCCGCGTAATTGCCAAGGGATTCGTTTGGTCGAGCGAGCGAGTAAATGTCTTTTGAGAGGTGGGGGCTGATATCGAAAGAGCTCTCTGCACTTACTGGATCTTTGTGCCAAGACCTGAAATTTTATATTGATTTCAGAAGAACTGAAGATCAAAGATAGGATTGAAAGCAGCTGGTAAAAATAGATGGTAGAGATTTGAGCTAGACTTGAGCTAGACTTTATGCAAACTTCAGCAGTACTTTAGCCAGACAAGTGCAAGACTACGTTGTCTACACCCGGCTCTTCTACCTCGATTTTTTTAGATTAAATAAACAGAATTCCGCAAACACTATAGGTATCCGTTATTTGCAACCGCACGTAGTCTCGCCACTAAAATTTTTTTCTTTGTGTTGAATTTCCGAAAGAACGGCATCAAAGCTAGTCTACATTTGTTCTTCGCCGATTATAACGGTATGCCTGAGATTTTTCGAAGAAGAAAGCTAATTGCTTCGGAAAGCAAGGCATTTTGACCAAGTCAATTAGCACAGTTGTGTCAACAAAAATTGTCAACCTCCGTTTAGAAAAAAAAAGAAGAGGGGCAGAGAAGAATGGAACAGAAGGTGAAGCTCGTGTACAGTAGCGGCAGTCAAGACTCGCACGGACAGCAGAAACGCGGTATATACGTACACGCAGGCGCGCGGGCGTTCGTTGCGCACCAAGAGACACGGAGAAAGAGGTGGAGAGCCGCGAAAAAAACGGTGAGAAAAGCCCGTCTCGCAGGCACTTCCATTCTCATAATCCCAGGCGCGCGCACATTCGTTTTCATTTACTTAACGCTTTCACGCTCCGGGTTTTTCTGTTTTTTAAGAGAAATTAAATTTTCCTTTGGCTTTTCCTCGAGAGTCGCCAAGAGTCATCCATCAATAACTCAAATTACTTAAACGACTTGGCTTTTATTATTTGCACAGACTTAGTACATTGTTTGTTCGGAAAATTTCAACGACAGTGAGGATATGGAGGTAAAATTAAATTAATTAAATTAAAAGCAAATTAATGAAAATGTTTTTGCTGCGATATTTGCGTTGAAATTAAGAGTGGATATCTTTTATATATTCGGTTACTTATATTATGAATAGATTCTTTGAATATTAAGTAAAATTCGATTTTCGAGTCAGACTCGCGGTATCCGCAACATTGTTCTGACGTTAATAGGAACGAAACTCGGCTCTGGAATAGCCGCGGCGGCCGTAGCGCAACGTGGCTGATGGGTCGAGTGCGTGCGAGAGTGAGAGAGTGTGAGAGAGTAAGCAAGAGAGAGAGAGAGAGAGAGGGAAAAGGAAAGAGGGAGAGATAGGCCTCGAGAGATCTGCCTCTCGAGCTCGGCTCTGCGTAAAGTGCGTTGAACTACGGCCCGACGTAACCTTGGCGTCGTCACGGTAGCCGTATCCCCCCGGCCTGTCATGGTGAAACCGCCGATCCGAGAGAGCTCCTACACATATGTATACATTTACCTATACATACATACGCACTCCTTTCTCTCGTCCCCCAAGCCTTTTCCCATAACATGTCGCACGCACTCTCGCGCACTGGACGCGCTTTTCCTCCATCAATTCGACCTTTCTTGCCCTCTTCTTCCTCTTCTTCTTCTTCTAATTTATTATCTTAGGCGGCGGTACATTGGCTTGAGAGGCTTTTTCTTTTCCCTTCTTATACGGATTATATATCACTCGGCGTGATTTTTACCTATCGAGTTACGGGGAGGGATTGTAATATAATCGAATGAGCGTTTCTCTCGCGACGCGTGATTCGTTAACTTTAGCGTCGTCAATGCGAGACTTAATGACAGGATAGAGTTGAATACTTATTACGGGTATATGCCACTGTGAACGCGCCGCCGCTTTCTTGAATTAAATAACACTGTTGCGTCGATGTAACGGCGCTGCTTGTAAAGTGCTAGAGTTATTTTTTTATGACGTACTATTTTTTCACGATGCATTCTTAGTTTTTCAATTGTATTTTGTGGTTTTAAGCTGAAAAGCTGTTTGCGACATTTCGTACAGCTCTACTCTTTTATTGATAATTGTAAAGTGATATAGTCATTCGGACAATTCAATGTTTTGTTTATAGAAAACATCAAAACAATATTTCATTTTGTTTAAAAGTTAATTGAGAAGTAAATGATTGTTTCAGAATGTTTACTTTTATCATTCAAACAAAACGTTAAATTCATAAAAAGGCTTAAACTCGAATTCAGTGTTATCCGATTTATTCGAGTATTACAAGGATGATCGCGCGGCTCGCGCTCCCAAAACAACACACCGTACGTTCTCGGCACGTGAAAAGACCAGTGAAGCTCCAAAATTTTACCCCGATAAATAAAGAAGACTATAGCTTTCGCAAGGTTCCGGGGGTCACATCCAGCGGCGTTCGTGTTGTCGTGCGCAGGGTTAGTTCGGCATTGCACGTGTGTCGCCTTTATTCTCTCGGCTTTCGCCGCGCGCGTCGAGATACGAGCCGCGTTTAAGCTGAATTCATAACGAAGGGGTTGAACTGGTATATATAGAGAAGCAGACAAGAGGGACTATGCCGAAGCATAGAGAAGCCTCTAATATCACGCGACTCTTAAACAAAACCAGCCGCGGCAGGTATACTCCGAGTCAACTGCTTCCCCAAACGTTTTCTCCGCTGCTGCAGCTCCCAGCTTTCACGGATTTTCAACGCGTCGCACCGTACGCTTCATCGTCGCGGGATGAGCCTCGCGAGCGTACGCGTACACGAAGAGAAGAGGGGCGAGAGGGAGGCGGGGACCTTTGAATATCTCTGATTCACGAAATACGACTCTCTCTCTCTCATTCTCTCTGGCTTTAGGTGTCGCTTCGTTTGCTTTTCTAGCGTGTCGAAATCCTCGGGTGGGTTTGATAAACTTTATATATTTGTGCCCGAGCCTCGACGTTAAAGGGATCTTTTAGAAAAGTATATTCACAGCGTGTGGGGGCTTGTGCTTTTTTCAAATATTTATGTATCCGTCGTCGTTTGGACACGGTGCGGGTGGTCCGTGAGTCTACAGTGCGTTGTTGGGGTGTTAGTTTAATTAAGGGGTTGTGGGGATCGCACGACTTTTGGGTTGGATATGCTAATTATTACGTGAGAAGCTGAATGGAGAATTGTGAAAATGTTATTATAGTACATTTAGAAAAATATATGCATAATAATTTGGTAGCATGTTTCGTGAAAGTTAAATGTATTCTATGTGAAGCGTACAAAATTGAAATTTTAGTCCTTGCCTTTTGTTAACACTGTGGATAATGTTGGAAAACAGTTGCGAGTGTCATCGCTACACGCATCAAATTTCCAGATTAATCTAAAACGATGCCGTTGTTTATATTTTACGCGCCGCGTTGCGACACTCCGCAAGAATTGAGGACGAGTGTCATTTTTTTTACCATTAGAAAATTGCCTTTCCAGCTAAGCCTCGACTACTAAACCTCAGCAGCAAAAAAAAGCCTCGATTGGACAATTACGAGCTCTAGGATATACTATATAAAAGTGTTGAAACGCAATAGTACTGCAGGCAGAGACGCAACTAAAGCAGAATACAAGGAGAAAAAAAAGCAGCAGCAGCAGCAGCAGCGCGCGCTCTTCCGCATGTATAAATAAACAGTTTTTATCCGCGCGGGGGCCAAGAAGCAAACTAGAGAGAATTTAAAATTGCCGCGCGGTGTGTTTCAGAAATGTCTATGCAACGCGCAGAGAAGAAGAGGCTCAACGCAGCGCGGCAACTCGTTCTTCTGCCTCTCTCAGCTCTGCGGAAGCAAAATGAAATTATCTTTCTTACGCGCGCGCCCGGCGTACGGTTGGTTAATCTTGAATAAGAGTGTCGATTACATAGTGGCATCTCGAGGACGTCGAATCAACACTTTTAAAGCTCGCGCGCGTTGGCTGGCGCACTAGTCTCGCCTCGCCGGCGTCACTATACTGCGTTCGACAAATTTACTCATGATCTCGCGAAATTCTCGACATATTCCCGAATCCACTCTAATATACAGAATACGCGTAAAATTGATGCATTTTAATTAGGAAGAGCGCGGGGATTGAATACCCTTGACCTACAAAAACAAAAAGACGTATTCGTCGACACGAAAACAAATCCAATTACGCGAAACAATGCGAGTAGTAGTATGGCTATGGGCGAGTGTAAGGAGTGCGGGCGAGAGAGAGAGAGAGAGAAAAAGTATGAAAAAGCAGAGGAAAATTTATCTTAATAACCGTCGCTTTCATGCGAACAAAAACACGGAGGAGAAAATCGCGAACAAAAGCCCCTCGCGCGCACGCGCGCACTTATATAGCATGGGGCGAGAGCCTGCAGCAGTCGGTGGCGTCGGCGGCGGCGGTGGCAAAAACACAAGAGCTGCGAATAGTCGTCAAAAAGCCATTTGGCCAATCCCCGCGACTCGTTCGCTGTCGTTTTCCAGCAAATCGCCGAGTAGCCCCGATAAGCGTCGCTGCTGCAACTGCGCGCACAGTAGCGCACCGCAGTATCGCGCGCAGTTGCAATACACACACACATCTATACACTTATACTACGGGTCTGCGGAGCGACGACGTCGACGAGAGTTTCTTATAGATTTTCTATAGGTATAAAGACAAAGCGTCGGTGGCCGTCGAGACGAAAGCGATAATTTGTTTCTTGCGGTGCTTTCTCTGTGTGCGTGTATATATATATATATACGACGATCATGGAGTAAGGGCAAGAAAGGAGAGGAGGGAGAGAAACGGAGCACATAGAGAGAGAGACTGTGCACTGAGCAAAAGTGCAGGATGATGTACAGCCCGAGAACAAAGTCGTGCGTGCGTATTGCTCTTAAACACGAACGAGGGTTTCCCATTCATACTTGCATGCATAATAACTTTATACGGGTTTTGAAATTTCTCTTATTATATACTTTCAATAAAATTCGGAGCGTTCGTTCAAATTAAATCTGTTATTCCAGCACGTAATTGTCTTTTACTTTAGAAACTGGACTGTGTTGTTGTTTGAATTCCGGCATTCCACGATGATTACACATGGATTATGTCACATGTTACACAAGGATATAACTGCATATTCATTAGTTGTTAAAATAATGTCTGTATAATGGATTTCAACTTTGCATCGTTCACGGTTTCTGTAATATACAGCTTTAAATTGTTTGCACGACCGCCATTCGTATAAAAAAAACTATGCAAATTGGAAGTATAAAAAGAAATCGTGTATGGGAAATTATGATTTCTTTTTTCTCGTTTGACACTAACGACGGAAACTTCAAACGCGCTAAATACCTAATTACTTAATAATTTACGTGCCCGGCGTTAGCGCACAAAAAAAAGGATTTTTTTATTTCACGAAAGCCTAATTATTTCATTCATGGTGTATCGCGCCAGGGGCAACGAGTTCATTCATAGTTCGGCCTTAGCGAGTGGAAGTAATTAGATCAATTACTCTCATTCTTCCGGTGCAGGTTGCGTAAATAATTTTGTATAGAGCGGAAAAAGCGCTTAGTGTACGCGTAAGAAGCAAAGCCAAATGAAATAAACATTAGCGGCACCGCGAGTACACGTAATCCCCAGCAAGTGATTCACCGACAAAGCGTGTCGTTAAATTATACAGGCTTATACATTTTCTTCTCCATAACAACTCTTTTTCAAAATATTTCTGTAAAAGAAAAAAAGAGAAGTCAATGTAACCCAATGACGTATGAAAAATATATATTAACGGTACGCACGCCATTAACTCGAACGCGCAAAAAGTGTTTATATCAAACGAGCAATATTTCTAAAGCCTGTCGCCGCGGCCGCGCGCGCAATCGCACTCGAGCGATCCGCGTCGACAAAAAGGGGTGGACCGAAGAAGGTCACGGAGCGCAGCCGCACAGCGCCATCCACAATTGTTTTTACAGCAAGCAGCAGCAGCAACAGTGATCCTGTGCCCGGCCAATTAATACATCGATTAGCGGGGAATGAGCACGAGAGAACGCGATAAAAAGAGTTGCGCTGACCTGTTGCGCGGCTCTCCATTCTCCCTCCCGCTCTTTCTCTCTCTCGCTCTCGCACACTATACTAGCGTCCTAGAGGCGCTAGAGCAGTCGCCTGTACTTTTGTTCCCGTAAGGTGCGCGCGTGCGAGCTCCATTCTTTCACAAACGCACATACACGGGCATGCACACACTTGTTCCTTGAGCTACCGCGTGAAACAAGAGAGCCGCGGCATAGGCATTGTTCTTGCAGCCTTAGCCATACGACGGCCGCTGCCGGTACATTCTGTAATTTCAGCAGATAGTCACGCCCCTGCTGCTGCTGCTGCTGCTGCTGCTGTTGCCGATGTTGCTACTGCTGCGCTTTCGATTCATAGCTATTGCGACACGATCACCGCGGCGAAAATTTACGCGCTTAACCTTCGCTACTGCTGCTGGATTGTCACCTAAATCGCGGATCTTTCCTTCTCCGTTACAATCGAGAGCCAGATGTATACAGTCGCGTGTGCGCTAAGTACTTATGGGAAACCGGAGAGGTCTTGTGCAAGCTTGTTTCTTTCCTGTGTCTTTTTCTTTAATAAGGGAGTTTTTCCGTTTTTACAATACGTTGATGAAGGAATTACTTTAATTGAGTTTCGTAAAGAGAGTCTTTTGTGAGACTCAGGTGACGCGATTAAGCCGTTCTCAAGCGTGCGAGTCTTGCCTCAATGTTATATTGAAGATGTATTGATTCGCGAGAGAAAGACAAACATTGCAGGTCTCAACTTGTATTGTTTCGTTATTTTGAAAGGAAAAGTAGATAATGTCTTGTTTGCGTCTGGGGCTGTGCGATTCATGAAACGTCACTTCTTGTCGTATGGACTTGTATGTGTGTGAATAAAATTTGTGAATAGCGTAGATTGAGGAGATACCGAAATACATTCTGGCTGATTGTATTGATATCTGATAGATGGAGAAATGGTAAAAAAACTCTGCAATTACAATTGTGTAAAACTACAGCATCATGGAGAATAATATTGATTGCGTGACGAATAATAACTGACAATCGGTTTTATATTGGATTGCATCGACACCTTGAAACATCGATTTGAAAATCGATTCCTTTTTTTGCTGCTCTCAGCAAATGGCATATTCTTTTTCCCTTGACGTAATATACAAGAATAATAAGAGACATACTTTGCACTCGAGTCAAGTAATATCAATACAAAAAATTTATTTTAAAATATAAAATTATCATTAATGTAACTTATACTTTATATTGTTAACACGCCCAAACATTCTGGACTTTTATGAGCTAGCAGGGGTTTTTCTTTTAACAATAGCACGTTATCATAAGGTTCGAATAACGTTTAAGTGTTCAGTAATTAAAATCTTTTACAACGCTATTCATCATCTTACACAATAGAGCACAGCCAGGTCTAGAATTACCATTCAGCATCCTATAAAAAAATCGCTTTCAGAAAATCCTTTAGAATGGACAATACCCATAAAAAGTTATGGTATGATAACCGCTCTCGATAAGATTATCGCTTATTCTGCATAGCGCGACACTTTTCACTTGTCCGAATGAGTCACGCGTGATTCAACTCTCGACTCACACATTCTCGTGTGCAGGTGCAGATTTGCAGCTTATAATGAAAGACGTTTAAAAAGCGATGGTACGTGCGGTTGCAGCCAAAACAAGTGTAGAATCTCTGGTTGAATCACGAGAAGTTAGAAAGCGATTAGTCGTTAAACTGTCGAGGCACGAGTCTCCGCTGAGCGGAAAATCTCTCATAAACGATGAAAGCACGGAGTCTCTCGATACCGATTGCTCTCGTAGCGTTTTGCTCTCTAAGCATAATCGAGTTTCGCGGTCTAGAAAAGCCGGCGGCGACGGCAATATCGCGCGGTACGGATTTTTAACACTGTTTACTGTTCGCTCGCGTATACCGCCTTAATGGTACAGAGCTCCCCGATAAGGCTAAAGATTCTGTGCGTTTATGTGGAGCGAGCCAAGGTGTTGGGCTACTGCAACAGTACGGAGTGTTGCATAGTCGCGAAAAGGAAGCGAGAGAGAGAGAGAGAGAGAACTCCTTAAGCAGCTATGAAAATAAAACCGACTTGCATCTCACGCGCCACAGCGAGTGAATAATTCCGAGATAGAGTGGCCTGAATTGTTCGCTTTAAGACGTTCCACATTAAATTGGTCGGTTAAACTCATAGCGGTAAAGATTTTTACCCCCGTTTACAAGTGAGCTTTTCTATCGGTAATTAAGAATTTCGATTTATTCGATTTCATTTGGTTATATTAATTTATACTACCGCGATACTACAGATAAATGTTCTGAGAAAAGAAAATGATAGCCGCATCTAACTGGTTCCTGGAGAGAAATTGAGAACGATAACGAAAATATAATTATACCGATTTCTCAATATACCTTATAAGCACGTTTTACGATTAAAAATGGTAAAATCTCACTCCGCGTAAATAATCGCATGTATAAAGTTCAAAAGCACAGTTATGGTAATTGAAAGTTAAGTGGAGGATAGAAATTGTCATACATCGTCTGGGTTCTACATTATAGTGTCGCCTTCAGCGTGTTGATCTCTATTGAGAACAATCGTTTGCATTTGCAGCTAATTGTTCAAATTGATCTGGATATTTATCAAGTGCTGTGGATTATTATCGTTACCATCTCGCCTTTGCGCGCATTACAGCATTCAAGCTGCTCTTTGTTCTACAAGTACTTCAAAATAGAAATATTTCTCACATTCCTATATTTATCATTCTCAAATATTTAAATTATTTATGAGGTAGTTAAATAGTCGTCACAAAAAAAAACAATAATGGTGTTACACATCGTTGTCCGGTAAAAAATGCAATACTTCCTGTACTCAGATATCGTTATTCGTTACAATAAAAGTTGTTGACGCGCATAAACTAGCAGAACCTATCATAGGAGCAAATAGCTGGCACATTATACCCCAAGTTTACTTCTTCACCGATGCGTAATTCATTACCACTCGTCTTACTCATTCACCGACTTCTTCAGTATATATAGATGAATCCTTCGCTAAAAGTCCAAGTGCTTAGAATAGAAAAAGTCACCTACACAGTGAATCACGCGAGTGACTGGTACACGCGCGATGCACACTATTCGAGGAACACCGGCTGCTGCGCTTTGCCGCTGTTCTACTATTTTTTGCCTCCGCGATCGGATGAATGACGCGATGAAAAAAAAAACGAAGAATCTTCCGCGAAGTACAATAAACACAGTCATTTATCGTCTCTCATCGGCATTTTCCCCCGCTAATGGTCTTCCAGTTCTAGAGATTAAATCTCTCCATTTTCGTACCGCTGTATACTCCCACCCGGACGGAGGAGAATCGATGAAAGGCTTATACACATTATATACTTTGATGTAGGGGAAGATTCGATATAAACGTGGAAAAAATTTGATTTCGTGCAAGGGCTGATAATGCGGCTGTCATGCGTCGAGAGTAGGAAAAAAAAATCCAATCGACAAGCTGATATTCGTTTCCTTTGTCGTATCCGAGCGAGAGTCTCTGACGTCGACGTCTCTGAATGCACACGTTGCGTCTATACATTTTGCCGGCGGAATGGGGTATATAGAAAAGCAGGGTCATTCCGTTGCCAGATATACAGGGTGGGCAATTCTTCGAGAATCGATATATATATATATATATATATATAGTAATAGAGGCGCATATATGCGTCGAATTTCTCTCTGTATTGTGAATGCAGCGCAACGATTTCAATTAAGTTATTACGACTCTGTGCGTCACGCTCCTTTTTTATATCTTTAATTTCTTACAAGTATTTACAGCACGCGGCGATCGTGAAAAATTTTTACCGACAATTCGCATCTTTATATGCATCCTTGAAAAGTGTATACTTCTTGTGCACAGCTGCTTTTTTTCTATTATCTACTCGCTGTTGGCGGAACGAGCGAACGGATAACTCTATGATTGCACGTAATAACTTAATCAATAACTATATTTCTCAAGAAAATGAGCAATCTTCCATTTGCACGAGTACACAATTTTAACAAAGTTATTTACACAGCTGAAAAAGTGTTTACATATGCGCGACTTGAGCAGACAATACTTAGCTGAATTACAAGTGGTAATCTGCACATTATAATTAGCACTTAGCAAAATGGTGGCGCAGTGTGTGTGTGTGTGTGTGTGTGTGTGTGTGTGTGTGTGTGTGTGTGTGTGTGTGTGTGTGTGTGTGTGTGTGTGTGTGTGTGTGTGTGTGTG
>UELV01084533.1:0-10185 GCA_900490015.1 Megastigmus stigmatizans | reverse complement strand
CTCTCTCTCTCTCTCTCTCTCTCACTCGTAGTTTCCGTAAAGATTATTTTTGTCCCACGATTGCGTAACGAAACCGCGTGGAACATCTATAGGCACAGGCGCTCATATACGTACACACACACGCACACACACACACACGCACGCACGCACGCACACGCACATACACACATACACACATACATACATACATACATACATGACACAATGTACTCGCACACCTAAAGAGTATCCAACTATTAACTATAGGATCGAGCGCACGACTGAGATTAGAAAGTGTAGCACCTCATTAACCTCTTGGATTCTGAGCCTTCGTTTCCCCTCGAGAAGGAAAACTTGGTTTTTGTGTTTTTACTCTATCCTCGCATCGATTCCTCTATATTCTCGCGAGTACGCAAGCCAATAGGTCCGAAACGATCGTTCTTCTGTAACGCACTCGACGATATATTCCGAGAATAACCAATGTCTAGCAAGTTGGGCGAGTAAACAGTCGCAGTTTTTACATTAAATTTGAAACGGTGCTCCCTAGCACAAGTATAGAAAAAATGCACTACACCGCAGGCGGATTGTATAATAGCTTTGCTGCTCCGACTTTAAGGACACCCGTTCGCGCAACGTAAAGAGATGATCTAAAGCGTGCATGCATATAATAGCGTGAAGAGAGGCCCGCGGTAAGCAGTGCAGTGGTGAGTTTTGTTTGTTGGAACTGTTGGAAGTAGTGGTCGCTTTCGCAAAAGGAGGTCGAACGAGGCGCGCGCGCCGGTAATACGATGCCATCTCTCTTTCTACCTATCTCTCTCTCTCTTTTTCTCCCCTCTCTTTCTCTATTTCCGAGGATTGATTAGTACGTTTTACACCTGCAGAGGATTCATACAACGAGAGTTTGTTCTTTGCGGCTGTATTATTGTCTATCACAATAACTTAGATTACGCTGGACAAAGGCAGTACGTTTTTATCGAAAAACTGAGTCAAGTATTTCGTCGATATACACAAATTATGGCTGAGCGAAGGGTCGTCTATAAAAAAAAGGAATTTTGTTACCTACATAGAGAAATGATAAAAGGCACCAAACAGGCTTATTCACGGTGCAAATCAGTAAATCAGATGATTGTTACTTTGTTATTCTTAGGCGGCTGAAATTCCATCTAGAAAAATGACGAATCCGCTTGATGATAAGTTTAGCACGTTTTGCAACGTGAGAGGCGATTCATCGAGTGACGTTTCTTAAAATAATATGCAGCCCTCGAAACTCTTTATTTTACACTCTCTCCATTCTTTTCAGCTTTTTTTTTAATTCTCTTTCTTATCGGTAATAACACGTTGATCGTTCCACACGACTATAACTATATATATATATATATATATATATAAAAGAACAGTGGTCAACGGTATTTAATATTTTTAATAAACAATAACTTAGATTGTTGATTAATGCCTGTTTCATATTCAAATAAAACATACATTTTATTCCAAGATGTAAATTAGGATTTTTTGATTTATGTATAATTATCAAGTTGATTGAATAAAGATCAGTAGACATTGCTGCTTCATTTGAAAACGGTATATCGATTTGTTTATGTACTTTTATCGAAAAATTATTCTAAGCAATTTGCCTATTTAAGCACCTAAAAGAATAAAGTAAATATTGAAATCGCTACTTCTTATATTAGAAAAAAAATTGCAATTAATTTTATCCAGAGATAATATCTACCTCCAATAGAATTTGATGCACCATTTCGAAAAATGTTTCTCATATTCGATGCTGATTGTATTATAATTCAAAAGTACGCTTTGAAATTCTTTACAGTATCATTGTAACCATCATTGTAACTGATTATTTACAGCACAACAATGATTTCATCGATATTTTTATATTCTATTTTTGCGAAATAATAAATAATATGCTTTAAATTTTTCTTTGTAGTATAAAATCCAGTATTGATTTTATATGATCACGAAATTCATAAGATTTTCAAATCTTCTACTAATATATTTTTATCTAACGAGAATGTAATAGTCCCATCTTACCAACATTCTATTAAAAAAATGAATAGATTTCTGAAATATGAAGACATCATTGCATTACCTTGAGTCATTATTTACCATTTCACAAAGTTTCAAGCACATATTTAAACACTGCTGGAAATGGCATTACCACAAAGCTTCTGTATTGTCCACTGAGACATGAAATTTTTGTTGACATGCCATTTTTCTATCAGTATTTAAATATCTGTTCAAAACTTTGTCAAATAGTAGATTTTGAACCAAGCAAGTGTAATCAAGACTTCATTTCGTATAAATCTATATATTTTTTATTGCTAGATTATCACATCACATCCCCTTAAGGGGATGTGCGACCCTCGGAAATATTCCTACCTTACCGGTAGTGTCCGTAATTTCGTATTGAACAAAATATATAAAGATAGCTATTAATTTTCGGAAAAAACGCTCTGTTACTACCTCAGAAATGATGTAAACATTATGTCGTTGCAGTTTCATAAAATTTCATGCAGGATTCCCGGAGATTTTTTTCCTCGAAAATTTCGATATATATATTTTGTTCAATACGAAATTACGGACACTACCGGTAAGGTAGGAATCTTTCCGAGGGTCGCACATCCCCTTAATACCATGTTGTTAAAAAGTGTGTTTTTGCTTCGCAGTAAACAATATAGCATTTACTGTAAAAAAAATAGTTGTCCCCAATTCTAATTTTAATAAACATTTAAGAATTTTTTTACTCAGTAAAAAAATTATAAATGATCTTTATTACGATTGAAATTGGGGGCAACTATTTATTTACAGAAAATGTCGTATTATGTTCTGAGAACCAAAAAACCTCTTTTTTAGCAGCGTCACCTTACAGTTCCTTTTGAACTGGTTAGTACAATATTTTTGTTTATACAAGAAAAATAAAAGATTTCTTCAATTTTCATTAGTTGTCCCTCCTTCTTCTATGCATTACGAAGATCTTATACATACAAAGTTTCACGTGAATGTAGAAGTTAGTTTTAAATTCTGTTGATAAAATAGAGAACTCCGACAATTACTTAAGGAGGGTCTTTCGTGACTTTGGTAGTTAAAGTAATAACTATAAAATGTTTGTGAGTAAGTGATTTTTTTAGTATAAAACGTATTTTGTAAATTCTGAATTACAAAAACATGAATTGACACGTATATCATTCCAGTAATTGTATGTTTAAGAAATTATTCATGTATGTCATAAAATTAATGAATTCGACACCTGCATATAATACGAAATAACTTTTTCAATTGTACGGAAACGTAGTATTTTCGACTAAGATTCTGAAAGTTAAATATTTGAAGATTCCGAACAAACTTTTTGGCTTAAAATTATTGCGTAGAAGTTCATAAAATTGTTCCTTATTCTGATTAAATTAATATAACTTCATAAGAGAATTAGCAAAATTGTGCATATTAAAAATTCAATATTTCACTGAAATTAACGAAAGCATATACAGATTTTTTTTAAATAACAATTAAATACTTCAAGAGTGTCATACTTTAATTAATGGCTGAAAATGTTGTTTTTCATTTTGCGAAAGAGTCGCCTTAAATTGAGATTACATGTTCTTTGAAAATTTTGAATATATATAGTACATAAATAAAATATAGTAGAAGATGAAGTATTACCAAAAATTAGTAAAGCTGTTAAAATTAATAAGTTCCTTGTATTTGAAACGGCTATATTTAATTAATAAATTATATATTTTGTTTATTTAGAATTTTTTTCAATAACAAATAATACTGAAGTTTTTGTATTATTAATATTGCTCTAACTCTGTAGTACTAAAGAAAGGTATGAAACGTTTACATATAATACACGCAGAAAATATCGATGTAGATGTTAGCTTCTTTATCTATTTATTACAAAGATTAAGTGGGAAAACCTTGTCTACCGAAAAACGACTGTAATTTAAAAGCTTAGGTCAGCTTGTAGAGCGTGCTACCACGCGGTGCCATATCTAATATCTCTACGACTATTGGTTTGGCGCATAAAAAGCGACTTTGAAATTTGCAATCGTTTTCAGGAGGGCAACGAAAATGTTAAAACTGACTGCTTATTCTTTACTAAATTTGAATTTAGATTTATTTTCCTTTACGTTTCGTTGCACAACGCATACGTATGAAAAGAGTGTGACCTGCGCAATTTTTAATCGACTACCTATTGGCTCGGTGCATATTGTGGCCGAATCGTGAACTTCTTGTATGCATTCCCATACTACCACGTAGAAAGTAGCGCCACGGAAAAATCATAAACTTCTCGACACATCCCATTTAACCACGTAGTAAGTGGCGCCATTGCGCACGGAGCCAATACCACAAAGCGAACGAGTTAAAAACATTGTCGTAGCAACTCGAACACGTTGGAAAAACTCGACGGCCCATCGCCAAGAATAATGAGCGAGCAGCATGCAAGGGCCGGCAGGATAGGAGCGCCACTTCTCGTTCGCGCGGCGGCTGCAGAGAGCGAGGCGGTCGAGGCGCCCCGGAGCCTATCATCCAGCCACTTATACGAGCGCAGCCGCTCCGTCGTCGGGGCACGCGCGCGCAAGAGCGACCGAGCGATGCCGATGCAGGGCGATGAGTCAGCCAGCGTGAATCACACTAATCGCACTACCGCCAAAAATAATGCTGCCGCCGCGCGCGCGGGGACGAGTTGCCATCGGAAGCGCACGTGCGGTTCCCCTCCTGGTCTATTTCTCTCTCTCTCTCTCTCTCTCTCTCTCTCTCTCTCTCTCTCTCTCTCTCTCTCTCTCTCTCGAGCTGCTGCTGCTGCTGCTGCTGCTCCAGAGGAAGAGCCTCGCACGTGGACCTCCAGCGCATGCGTGTCGTCGAGCAGGAACCTATAACTTGTTCGTCCAAGCCCGCGAAGCCTCGCCGAGCTAGGTAAATCTAATTAGTTTGTATATAGCTAAGAGGAAAGCGGCTTTGTCGGCTGAACCGTCCGCCGCCGCCGCCACCGCTAGGGTCATGCTCGTCAGACGGCGTTTCCGGCGGCGTCCCTCGTCCCTCCCCGGGGCCCAAGGAACCTTGGGACTCGGGCTGGCCGGAGAGCCTGCATGCGGTAGAGCTCGCGGAACGACCTCGGGGAGCAGAGGGAAGCCCTGCACGATCGCCGCGTCAGAAGCAGCTGGAGAGTGAGAAAGAGAGACAGAGTGAGAGAGAGGGAGAGAGAGAGAGAGAGAGCGTAGAGGCGTAGGTGGAGGGGAGGCCCGTCAGACTGGAGAACGCCGACGCCGCGGCTGGCGGTGCAGGCAATCAGTCAGTGTTCTCCGCGTTACCGCGCGTGCACACGGTGCCCGTACCGCCGTTGCCGCTGCCGCCGCCGCCGCCGCCGCCGCCGCCGACGACGACGACGACGACTGCCACGTGAATCCGCGGCCGCTTGACGCGCCTAACCCTTTAGGGCCCCTCGCGCCTCCATTCTCACGGCTCCGCGGCGTTCCCCTACCGCGCGGCTATCCGCACACCGATAAGAACCGGACAAAAGGCGGATAAGAGGCCGCGATATAACATAGCCCCCCCAGCCCCGCAATAGGTAGATTAGAAAGCGCAGTAGTCAGCCGAGCGGATTCGCGAGCAGTCGAGCGGTCCCGAGCGCTTGTTGCCCCCCTGCGCAGGCTCTCCCCTCTCTCTCTCTCTCTCTCTCTCTCTCTCTGTCTCATCGCGAGGGGCCCCGATCACTCTACACCTGCTCTCTCCTTCTCTCTCCTATTCACTCTCTCTCCCTGCCTGTCGCTGGCTCTGTGCAGCCGGTCCGTTGGATGCCAGCCACGCAGGGGCCCCAGGGAGAGGAGAGGCGGCGGCGGGAGCCGAGCCGCGGCCATGTTCGGCTTGGGAAGTAGAAAGTTCTTCAAGTACTCGGCTATCGACGCCTCCCTCTCCGTCGATGTTGAGGACACCGTCACGTGCTTCTGCAGGTCAGTCGTCATCGGCCACTTTGTCCCTCGGTCCCCCTCGGTCCCCCTCGGTCCCCGTCGGCGTCATCGTAGCAGCGGCCGCCTCGACGACTCGATCGTATTAGCCCCGGATGTCGGATGTCCAAAACGGTACGGCCGGTAAATGCATCAGCCTCGAGTCTCGTGTCTCGCGCGCGCCATCCACTATAGACGTTACAAGTGCACGCGTGCACGCGGTGCGGGGGCCGGCTCCGAGACCGACATGCTGTAGCGTCCCTTGCTCTTCGTCTTCATCTAGTCCTTTCTCGCTGTACTAGCTCCCAGCGGCTGCAGCAGCCCTTCGCTCTCTCGCCCGCTATCTGTCCATCTCTCTCTCCCCCCCTTCCCGCCCGCGTCCGCGTCCCACTACGATTTCTTTTTCACTCCAGTAATTCGCTTTTCGTTAGAAAGTCTTATAGTTGGCGTAATCCTCGCTCTCTGCCCCGTAAGTTCCCCCCCGCTACCTCGGCGGCTATACTGCTTTCGTTTCACAAGCAACGGAGAAATCGCTCGTGTGAAATCGGAACTTTTAGACAAAAATATAATCCACCTTTATTGTACGTATCGAAAAACAAATCTCGTAATAACCAAGTCCCCTTGATTGCGTTTGATAAATATAATTGGAATCACGATTGTCATCACGAACGATTTAAATAAACCTCTACTTGACCGCAACATTTCGTCCCCCCTCGATTGTTGTTGTTGTTGTTTTGTTGTTATTGTTGAACGTATCCCCCGATTAAAGAAAAAAAAAAGTGTAATGTGTGCAATAATTATGTCCGAGGAGAAACCAGCCTTGTCACATTGTTTAACGGCTTTCTTATTTAAAAGAAGGTAAGTCTGAACTATAAACAAGGAAAATTCAAAATACGCAATTTCCTCTTCCTTTCTTTTTCCCTCCTACTTGTTTTTTTGTTCCTTTTTCATCTCCATTTGCCTCTGGGGTATCGTCGATCGTGCAACGCGTGATTAAGGTCAGGTCAATATTTGAACTTACAGTATAGGCACATACTGTATGTCTCCGCATATACTGCACAGGCCGCTCCGCTACTTCGCGAGAACTGCGAGAGGAGAACTGCAAGAAAGGAAGAAAGAAAGAAAGAAAGAAAAGTTACGTCTCGGTTGCGTGCGCGCTCGCGAACCAGCTATATCGTACAGTAACTAAAGTATAACTTAGGTATAGCGACTATAAGTAGAGAGTTTACAGCGCGCGCCGCACTTTATATCATGCAGACTAATATTTTTCGGATTCCAGGTCCTCGCGATATAAAATATGCTCTTTCACATGAAGAGAGAACGCAATGCGCGGCGGCGATGTAACGCGAGGTCCGAATCGGCCCAGAAACCCTGCACGCATGGCATTCCAAAATGGATGATCTAGCGGGTCGTAAATCTTTCTCTTACTTTATTGCCGCGCAAAGCGATCGTTTATCTGCGGTTTGTTGTTGGCGAACTGCATTGTTGTGCGCGAATCGCGGGAACTTCTTCGAAGACGAATAGAAGTGCGAGCGGTCGGAAAGGAAAAATTCAACTAATCGTAAAAGAGCGCAAGAATAAAGTTTAACTTGCGTGCGGTGATGCGGCTGCTGCGCAGAGTTGGGTATATGTATACTTAGGTGATGCGTCAGGCGTCGGCGAGAAACGTTTTTGCAGCTTTATTCCACATTGCGTTCCTATATACCCTTATACATATTTCGTTCCTCAGCAAAAAAAACTTTACGCCACTAGGTATTTCAGAACCTATATACCTAGTTACGCTTTTTCACAACACAAAAATACAACTAATTTTGTCACATTGCAATCTTACGATATAGAATGAAATGCTGCAAGAGGTAGGCCTGAAGGCTGTCGTGTTACCACAATCAATACAGCAACACCTTTCTTTTTTTTTTCATCATATCTTTTGTCCCTATGTGGCGTAAAATCTGCCTACAAAATATTGAAATTCTTCTTCGGCAAAGGCTTTGCAAACACCTTATACCCACCTATTAGATTTACTTTGAAGTGAATCCAATCCATGAAAAACATTTCAAATCTTGAAACAGAATGGCGTCCGTTTGTTAAAATCTATTTTTGTTTTTGAGATTTAATCTATAGTTGAGAGCAATCATCGAGCTTCTCCTAATCGTTATATACTCGGTCGATACATTGTGTATGATCAGTGAAATGAATTCTTATTATACCAGAGTGCGAGGCGAGGCTCTGGCTATTGAATTTTCACTTTTATCAGCTCCACATTATCTTATCGGCGTATTTATTATTTTCATCCGATATATTTTCACTATATCCCTTTTCGTTGTGCATAACTACTATACGTCATCGACACCGATAAGTGCGCTGGTTCCAGAAGTGCTATTATAGTCTGTTGATTGATATTTGAAAAATAAGAAATTTATGGCCAAGTTTTTTTTCTGCAAGTCGCGAGTGTGCAAAACTGAAGAAATGTTGTTTCCTCGTAGACTTGATTGTTCTATTAAGCCCGTGTTCCAGTTGCATTGATTTTCCGACTCTTTTTTTTTCTCTCTTTCCTTTCTTTCATTCGCTAATGATAAAGCCGAGCCGCATAGCAGGAAACAGACTAAGAGCATTCATCGATCTCACGGCGATGTTCTTCCATATACTTGAACGTGGCGCTACAATCTCACTTTTGCTCTTGTATACAAAGGCATACGCTGCTATCAACATTTATTTCATAATCCAAATCAGGTGATTATTCGATTTATTTGCCAAACCTATACCTAACCATTTTTATCGATTTAAAAGAGCAACAAATGACAAGGAAAATATGTAGAAATGTTGTTTTCAAGAGTCGAAGCAATTTCACCTTGCTTTACATTAGCTATATTTGCAATAAATATATTTTATCAAAACGTTTGTTTTAAGGCCCTGCACTCACTGTTTGTGTTACAAATCATTTTGCACAATAAACAGAAATCATATAATAACACTGATGATTAATTATATATTATTTTTGAGATAATAAATTTCTTATTTACGCAATATTTCTTCACATTCATTTTTACTTTAATGTGTCAAGATCTAAATTCAACGATCGCAGTTATCGGTCACATATACCATCATTCTATTGCAGGACGAGGAATAGTGAAGTAAAGCGTATTATATCAGTCTTTTTTTTTCTTTGAGAGATAATAAAAGTCTTTCTCCGAAAAGATAATGAAATTAATGAAATCTATCCTTGATCATCGTTCTGCAGTAAATGATGTCAGTTTAAAAGAAGTCAGTTTAATTTTTTTCACGTCTATATGCTTATTGGGGAAATGTGACGACATGTTGTAAGAAAGCTATATCTTCTGTGTTCTCTCGGTCGTTCTTTTTTAAATGGCCTTGGCTCATGCTTTGTCAATACCAAAATAATGTTTCCGAAGCCTTGTAAAAGTAATGCTTTTAAGATCGCACTACACTGTCCGAAGCTACGATCTAGCAATGTCACTTGTAATTTGTAGCGGATCTTCAATTAATACTCGCCGAAATTCAAACTAGTGTCTTTTACGCGATCAATATTCTTTCTCGTAATACTAGAGGCCGCATGCAGCCAATCTAGGTTAGCTCGTGTAGCCAGTTAACCCCCCCCCCCTCCTTTCCCTCGCAGCTAAATCGCCTAATTATTAGCGAGTGATCATTTCGAATGAAGCGTGCTCACAGTTCAAATAGGTTAACAAACAAAAAACGTTGCCTATAGGCAGTTGCAAGCTTGCGCAGACATCAGAGAGGGAAGGAAGGAAGGAAGGAAGAGAGGAGTAAAGAGGGGAGAGGGTCGGCCTTTACTTTGCAACACGAGCGAGCAAGGTGTACTTTACTTAATTAAACGCGAACGAGCGAGAGCGAGGCGCTGCTGTCATGTCATCATGCAGCGTCTTTAATTTTAGCCGCGGCGCACTCTGATGCACTCCACGTCCACACTTCGCGCACGACTCGCCCACCGCCGCGAGAACCGGCCAGCTCGGTTTTTTCTCTCGCCTTCTCTACAGATTTCTGATTTTGACGATCTCTTCTTTCGCAGCGATTGCGGCTGCTCATCGCGTTGCTCCATTACGGCCGAACTCAGCGGTAGCTGGAAAACAAAGAGGAGAAAGAGTCCCGACTGCTGTTGCACATAGCAGACGAGTGGCTCTCTCGTGCGGTGCTGGGAGCGGTGCGTAGCATTCGTCTACGCGATGACGTACTCTTGCTCTTACGAACAGAGAGAGAGAGAGAGAGAGAGAGA
>UELV01084530.1:8435-22126 GCA_900490015.1 Megastigmus stigmatizans | reverse complement strand
CTGCATGGAATTTTATGAAACTGCAATGACATAATGTTTACATCATTTCTGAGGTCGTAACAGAGCGTTTTTTCCGAAAATTAATAGCTATCTTTATATATTTTGTTCAATACGAAATTACGGACACTACCGGTAAGGTAGGAATCTTTCCGAGGGTTGCACATCCCCTTAATATATTATTTAATCCTAATTTATTAATAGAACTAATAATTACCAACCAATTTGTATCCTGAATGACTCCAGCCACTAACAACTCGTCGACAGCAATCGCAGTCTTCCTCGCTAAATAAACAAATAAAACATCGGCTAATCGTCCCGAAAGTGTATAGCCATCGCCGCTCCTCCTTATTTTCACCGCCCCGAGAAAAGCCCGACACCTCGTCAAGCCTCTCGCGCAAATTTCAGATTGCGCGTGTCAAAATAGGGGACACGCCGAAATTCGGTGTCGCGTGACAGGGAGACATTTCGGTCCGCCCCGCACGAAAAGTAAGTATACCAGCTTTATTGACACTCCGTCCTCTTGTTCATTATGAAAGTATGTTGTCCTTTAACTGTCAAACGCGTGCCGCGGCGGCGCGTGGACGACGTGGATGTATAATTAGGCGACGCGTGCTGCAGCGAACAAATTGCATAGGATTATTGGAATTTGGGGAAATTGCTGATATGACCAAGTGCACAGGATCAGAGCTGCTCTATATTTTATGCTCAATCGCCGGACGTTCATTAGGTGAAATTAATTTTGCGATACTTACAAGTTTTTTTTTACAATCTGCTATACGTTTGTATATTTTTATCTGATATTCACGAGAAGATCACTATTATTGATTCAAGTGTTTTAATCGGTGTGTATATACAATCAGTAAATGCTGATTATGGTTTGGTTTCGATTGTCACTCGTAACAATTTATCCCGAAAAACAATTAGTTTAAAATTGTACAATGAAACAGACGTTTCTAAAACCACAGTTCAAATCCTTTATAGTAACGGTATAACATTTTTCAAATCATTACCCCCAAGTCTATATAATTAAAAACAATCCAAAGCCAAGCGATTCCGATCATTAGACACAACCTTCCCTTTGTCTCTAGAAACCTTCGTTTCCCCAAAAGCGTGGCGTTTCAGCGTATACACAATCTAAAAAGGCAAGAGAAGTACCTAAACGGGTGTGTACGTCTGCATCTCTCTCTCTCTCTCTCTCTCTCTCTCTCTCTCTCTCTCTCTGTGTCTCGAAGAGGATAAATAAGCGTCTCGGGACACGTCAATTTAACGGTTCGGCAGAAGCTCGAGGCGCGCGCGCGCGAACGGCTCCGAAAAATCTGCAATTTTCGGAAATGCCACCCTTGGCGAAGGCGGAAATTACAGGGTGTATGCGCGCTGCGGCTATACACGGCTCCTCCGAGAGATGTAGGTCTGCGCGCAGCGAGGAAAAGGTGCAGCGACGACGACGAAGACGACGAGGCTGGCTAAATACCGACGTCTGCCTGGCTGCGAGCATAAAAGAGAGAGTATAGAGAGAGAGAGAGAGAGAGAGAGCCAGACTTTGAAATGAGACAAGGCGGCTGCTGCTGCTTCTTTATAATATCGTCGTAGTCATACTCGCTGTTTGTATGCGATTCGAGTCATGAAAAAAGTGCGCTTCATTTTTCGACCTGTTCAGTTGTACAGTCGTGGTTTTTGTACGCGCGGCTACTCTGTATTTAGCGACGATAAGTTTCTTTTTTCATGGATTATTTTCGGGGGCTCTCGCTCGCAAGTAATACCTTTACAGTTCCTATTAGTATTTAGTGGCTCGAAAATGTTGATGAAACT
Organism: Megastigmus stigmatizans; assembly: GCA_900490015.1. Classification (NCBI taxonomy): domain Eukaryota; kingdom Metazoa; phylum Arthropoda; class Insecta; order Hymenoptera; family Megastigmidae; genus Megastigmus; species Megastigmus stigmatizans. The sequence goes on along the minus strand of UELV01084530.1, from coordinate 20,317 downwards.
GAGATGAAATGCGAGTGTGCCTCAGAATATGAGTGAAAGACGAACGTCCTGAATTTAAATCAGTAATAAAATAAATTAGCGTACTTGTAAATAAATTAAAAAAAAAACAATTAGAATCGACTATATCTTGTGAGAATTACGAATAAAATAAGAAACGGCAAGCAGTGAAACTTAAATGATCAAAAAATATTTTTTTCTAAATAATTGCCTGCTAACGTCAGTTCCTTATAGATCTCTCAAAAGTCAAAATTGCCAGGACGAAACAGTGTGAGCATTTCGAAAAAGGACGTATTATATATTATTTCTATGATAAGCTATGCACTGATAGAAAGATTCATTTGAGCCAAATGCGCCATGCATATAAATGAATGTATATATAGATGATTTCGTATGGGCCAAGCCATAGAAATACAACGAGCCAGCTGTTATAGCGAATGTATATACATGAACGACTCTTTCAGCGGCTCCTTTTTTACCCCGTCCAAATGATCTCGCGTGCCGCGCACCACGTCATTGTCTCGCAATGAATAAAGCTCGCGAAGACAGAGGAGAGACCGTGAGAATTAGTTGAATGGACACAGTTTCGCTACGATTCCATTATCTGCAGCAGACATCGGTGAATGGAGTTGTGCTAATAAATTCTTTTTCTTTCTTTTGCGCCAAATCTCAAGGGGCTGTACTTTTAGGGAGCATGGATATGCACCGCAATTATCGACTTCCGTTTCAATAGCTGCTCGGTGCATATCTCTTGCTTCCACCTGATGCTTCGGTCGAGGGACTCACTTTAGTTTTGCTTTTAAACGGCCATAATTCAAATGACAAAGAAACAGACTGCTGCTGGTGGTACAGCCGCTTAATTGTATTTACGTTGCGGCCACGAGGCACTGATGGGATTACCAGACTGCAAATTGCGTGCGCTTTCCTTGCCACTGACTTGAGGCTATTTTTTGGGTTTGCGCGTGTACGCATCGTTGGAAATCATTGATTATTTAAAATATTTTTTTATCAATATACTATTACGCTATAATCTTTACAGGCAGTGTGCTTTTTCTTAACTACTACACTAATGCAAAATATATTGATGAATGTACGTAATCGATGTAATAAATATATTATTTTCTCATGGAATTCTCATTAAATAATATTTTCATATAAGAATTCAAATCAAAGATTTGTATAATAGTACAATCCCGTAATACGGTAGATGAACAAAAACCCAAATGTTTCACTTTGAGTAATAGAAAAATCAACGTCGTACCGCAAAAACGTAGTATGAAATTATAAGATCGACTAAGCGTAAAAAATCGCAGGTATCGTGAGAATATATTCAGAAAAAAACTTCTGGCCAATCAATTTTAATGAAGAAATGAAATTTCGTCGTAAGAAGCGTAATCCTGACAGGAAGATTGGCGTTGGGATATAGAGGCGCGCGGGCGTGTAACGATCGGTTCACGGGGACGTCTCGAAAAGGAAATAAGCTCCGGTCGCTGTAACCTGAAATTACTGAAAATCGCGCGGCGCTACAGCAACAGCAGCAGCAGCAGCAGTAGACAGAGGAGAGAGATTTTCCGAGTTTGCACCTTGCGTCAGTATAATTACCGTCTCGGACGTCTTTTCAGAGAGAGAGAGAGAGAGAGGTCGAATTCTACCCACAGGGGTTAGCTCAGAGCTTCCTTCCTTCTACTCTGTAATCTCGTGCAATTACGCTCGGACCGGACCCCTCCCACTTTGTGAAAATGTCCTTTGGGCATCCGCGCGCCGCTTTTCACCTGTCATTTCTCTTTAATTATTTTCTAATGCAAAACCCGTCCGACTCCCTTTTGCGCGTCCCTTTTCTTTCTTACCCCTCGTGTAAGCTGCGCTATGCGAGGAAAGTGCCGTGAAATAACTCCAGCCACCGGTAACGTAAATAAATAAATAACAGAGGTAATTTTCATTAGTATTTTATGGGAAAGAAGTGTGAAGGCGCATTTTTGAAACGACAACGATGGGGGAAACGTGCGCGGACTCGAGTAATAGTTGAGATCAAAGTTGCAATGTGGTTTCAAAGGCCCGAAGGCGTTAATGTGCTGAGATTAGTATAGCAGCCTTAGGTGGATTTCGGACAATCTTGCTTGCTAATGTAAAGGGTAATGGCTCGTAGTCTTAATTGCTTTAGAAACCTTGATGAACCAAATAGGAAAGTTAGCTTAGAATATTGTAATTACACCTATGACGTCATGACACTGGATCAAACGCAGCTCTCTTATAATTACTAAATAAATAGAAAATTTACAGTTTTTAAATTGCTACTAATTCGTTCGACGATCTCGCTCGACTCACAAGCTCCTATTTTTGCATAGAAATTCGAAGATAGCCAAAACAATTAGTCGCACTTGCGTATCGAAAATGATATACGATAGCATAATGCTCGCTTCCAAGAAATTACACAAAAGCGATGTCTTATTATTACCCCGCTCTAAAACGATGATCACTTTCACGTATATCTTGACCAACGTATAATACATATATGTATAGATATTTTTATAGGTAGGGCGACCCGAAATTATCGTAGTCGCTTCGCGAAAAAAACAGCGGCCGAGGACTATTTTGTATAATAAGAAGAGAAAAAGGGTGACTCTGCCAGACTTGCCCGCTAATTTCGTTAAGTATCCCTCTTCTGGTGATCTAAGCCGATGCCACGCATAACGCGGCGCTCGTCCACTTTTCTATTTTGTATACCGTTACGCAGCTCTGCGGACTATTGGAATACGAAATTTTTTTCGTTGAATTTTTGGCAGGCACCGATGATAATACCGATCTCCGTGAGCATAGAGGATTTGGAACCATTAAAGGGACAATTTCTCTTCCTGTGTAATTTGCCTAAATCTTCGCGATTAGCGTAATTGCAGGGACAAATTGTCAAATTAGGAGTGAATTATAGGAGCATCCCTTTGTCCTGGAGTAAAAACTGGAATTACTCAAACGGATTTGATTTTTGGAGCATTACGAAATTTGATACGTTTATATCGAATTTCCGACTAGCCTTTTATTTCGAAATTTGATGCTGCTAAAATGGAAATTCAAATTACTGAATTAGTCTCTTACGTACTATTTGCTAGTATCACTAATTTTGTAATAAAATTAGCTGGTTCTTATATTGATTTTGTATAATGATAAAAACATTTATATCGACATTTTTTTCTTTGAAATACGGAAGACAAAGAACCTCAAAAAACGCACGTTACACAGTACAAAAGTGTAGGTAAAAATTACTCTTCACTCCTCTCGCACTATAAAACGCTGGCAAAGCAACAAAGCAGCTTTTTTTCCATCGGCTCGCATTCATGTCCCGAAAATTTGTTTACGTTAATTAGCATAAAAAAAGGGAGGGCATCTCGTAAAAGTGTGACTCGTCGCTCTCCAAGCCCCGACACCTTTCAATACTGCAATCCGTCATAAAGTTTCTCTCTCCCTCGTGCGTCTAATCAAACATTCACGTATAAAAAAAAAAAAAAAACGAACACCGAGAAACAGAAAGAAAGAAAGATCGAGTCATTATCTTGGCGTGTCACCGCTGCGTCAAACGGTTTTCTCTCGGTGGGCGTTTCATAAAAATCAGAAAAAGGGGAAGAGAGATGCGCAGCCCCATATGATGTTGGCGCATTAGCCGTCCAATTAAACGTCTCGCCTGGTATATACGACATACGAGCTAGAGGCGACGCTGAAAAAAAGTAGCAGAGAGAGAGGGAGAGAGTGTGAGAGAGAAAAAAAAAAGAGAGATACTGGTATGGACGAGCAGGTGGTAACCCCAACGAATCTCCGAGAAGAGAGAAGCAGCCGAGTCGGCTCTTTTGAAAAAACGCGTGGCGTCATCGCGATGGGTGAATATATACTTCGGGTAGTACGGTGCAGAGAGAGCGAGAGAGAGAGAGAGAGCGCGAGTGAAAGTGTCACCCTTCTTCCGGTCGTCAGCAGCGGTGATACGTACCTGGGGACTCTGCCGCTGCAGTCGTAAAAAACTCAGGACTGGATTTACGAGGCGTCTCGGCCGCGGAGAGAAGATCATAGGTCGAGGTGTCACCGAGTTTATTCAGATTCCGCTTCTGGTTTTCACTTTCTTTCTCTCTCTCTCTCTCTCTCTCTCCCGTGTTTTTTTTACCATTCTGCGGTTTTACGGTTATTCTCGAAGACTAGTTATACGATAGTTGAGCGACCATGAGGATCGTTTCAATGACGCGGCTGTAGATCGTTAGGATTTTTCGGCGAGTCGTGGAGAGAGAAAAAAGGCAGCGACGAGCTCTTAAAACTTTTTAATGCTCCATCGCTATCTGTCGCATAAAGCGTTTCTCGTCAGTGCTTCAGTTGCAGATCTGGACTACGGTGTAAAAAGAAAGATGCTGAAGAGCTGTAAAAAAATGTTCCTTATAACGAGCAGTTTATCCATTCCGTAAGCAATCATTACCGAATGTTAATTCGCTCGATGATACTAAACGACAAATATTGACGCTGTTATTGATGAAGAAAAAGATACGAACAATCAATCAACTTCAGTACGTGCTTTAATATCTTGAAAAATGTTTGTTAATAAGAGCTCGGGACTATTTAAGGCATAGACCCCTTTAATCGGCTTTGAATACGTAAATTCGTAATGCTTTTAACTTACAATATGTCATTATGCATATTGCGTGGAAAGATCTACCCTTATTATCATCCAAGTATTCCGCGGTTATTTGAATAACAATAATCAATGGGAGAATTGATAGAGCGGCCTTTAAGGGCGTAACGGATAGTTATGCAAATCGAGACTTTTTATGCCAAGTCACAATATTGGGACGAATTTTACGAATCATTGCACAATACTTATTACCTTCTTCGAATAACTTACGAATTTAGTTTCAAAAAGTTGATTTGGTTATTAATAAAATTAAGTTTGTTTATATCTCTTTTGAATAAGGATTATATGAGAATTTGTATGACAAGCTTTCATATAACTTAAATTTGGTATATATACATATATTTAAAAATATAATAAAAGTAATATTTTACTGCTCAAACATTATTATTTAAATTATTCAAGGCACTATTAAAATTACCTTCTATTTACATGCGATGGTGAAAGCCAGAATTTCATCCAGACTTTTGCCAGACCATTTTTTTCAATCTTTTGTCAGACTAGTGCCAGACTAATTCTTTTTTACATAGTCTACACTTTCAAATCTGCGCACATGTACGTTTATTCTTCTTTAATTTTACGCAACAACCATAAGGTTTTTTTTTCAGCCACAATAAACTTCCCTACCCCAATAAAGCAAAAAATCGTAGATTTAATAATATTCTCGTATGCAATATGCTACTCGGTATCATAAAGTTGTTCGAGGAAGGTTAATATTATGCATGGAGTTGCGGTCACAAGGTTACCCACGGCTATCTTACGAGGAACTGGTGTATATATATTCGACTCCTCTTCCCCCATCTGGGCACGAATCCATTGTTTTTTATCGCGGTCCTTCTGCGGCACATTCTTCGACAGCGCGCTTTTAATGCTAATATCCGACGATTTCGTGGACTATTTCGTTGCTACGGCAAAAAAAAACAGGCACTTTAAGAGCTTAACTGAACTCGGAACTGTGCTCACCGCGGGAGAGTAAATTAGCAGAAATACACAGCAGATGTCGTTTAGATCAGTCAAAGGAATTCTCTTATAACACAATGCCGCTGAACTGGCAGCTTTTATTTTTCCTTTCGCCGCCGCAGTTATTAGCTTTAACGGCCTCGTAAAGAGATGAAAAAAATATATATCGCTAATAGCCGAAACGTGAATATTAATTTTTATTAACGAAATAGTCAGGGAGGAAAAAAAATCAGCCAATCGCCGCAGTTTCTTTTTTGCGTGTCCGCGCCATTGAATTACGACAGCTTTAAAATCCGAATGGCCATTATAAAAAGTTTTATCGTATACGTTGAATTGATGCACTTTAATGACTAATCAAAATTCATCCCTATATACGGCGTTATTTCGTAACGCCAACTGTTGCGACTTTTCCTCGCTTCGCGAAAAAGCATTCGACACGTCGGAACATATTAATTACACATCTGCGCGCGTGTCCTTTTTGTTCACCGATCAATAGAATCGATCGATAAAGAGTTGGCTCTTTTATACATTCGCGCACATATCATCGTTAAGTCTATGAATACTAATTCCCAACAAAGGAAGCTGCCTCGGCACCAATGAAATTTGCATATCATCTTACGGAAAAATGGAAGGACCAGCATATCCCCGTACAGGCAGTCGAAAAATGACCCCCGATAATCTGTTTTTTTTTGCTTCGCCTCGCCCAAGGGTTCTCTCCGCGCGCGATGAATACGAAAAAAATGAGCGATCGCGCAGAGAGAAAGGAAAGTCTCAGTGAAATGAAGTAATAAAAAGAGAGAGAGAGAGAGAGAGAGAGAGAGAGAGACGTGAATATATGTATCGGTTTCACGGCGTCGCTAATGCAAAAAAAGAGGATCGAGGTGTATAACTGGGTTAAATGACTCGCCGAAAATAGAGGAAAGAAAAAAAAGAGGGGTGGCAAACCGAGGGCACACGAGCTGCCTTGACGTTTATTGTGTTCGTAAACGATGCAGCCAGTGCCATTAAAAGATTCCGTCCTCTCCGCCTCTCGCCCTTTTGATTCGAGCGCGTGTTGTCTACAGGCATTGTGACGAATCATCGTGAGATAATCGCACGCGTGCGCTCATATATACTGTGCATATACGTATAATACACGCGAGATTCGCTGCGACGATCGGTTTGCGCGCCTCACCTCTTTTGTATCGATCGATTGTCATTCATAGTATAATTGTCAAGTCACGCGAAAGAGTAAATGTTAGATTTTGCTTTTCTTTTCTGCTGCCTAGAGCAGTACTGTCGATTTATCAATGTGATATTTGAATATGTTCAATTTCGAATTTTAAAAAGTCTACCGTCACTCGTTCTATCCATACTGTCTTTATTAAACCTTTTAAAATATAATTATTAATAAAAAGTAAATACATAAATAAATGCAAATATCGCATCAGAAAGTCGAGAATCGAATTACGTTCTGAAAACGAATATTGTGAAAAAGCAAAACCAATCAAAAGAAAAAAAAATACAGCAAAATTTTTGGCCCACAGCACCTCTTTTACGAATCAAGCCCAATACTTTATCGTTTTTAATGCCGCATAGAAGTTGGACAGTGGAGGCGAGGAAAGAATCTGCTCTCAGCGCTTAGTAAAGTACACTCCGTTATCGTCCCCCATAAATTTGCCCTCCTACAAAGCGTCTCGAGCCACTTTCTCGCCGCTCCTTTTCTTCTACACATATACATAAAAACCGAGGGCACAGAGAGATACACAAAACAGAGTGGGAGACTCTGCTGCTGCTGAAGCTGCTGCTGTTCACCTGCCGACACAAAAATGCATCTACCGAGTACGCGTATATATTGTATATGCCAGGATTTAATAACCGATTTTGGTTTTAGTTTCGTCGGAGGCCGAGGACGTAGGAAAATAAAGAAGTGTCTAACTGACGCGAGCCGATCGCTCGCCATAAATAAGTCATGGAATTACAATAATCCGCGGCTCAATTAAAGGGAAAATTTATAGTCGCGAAAGGCTATATTGCGCACCGCCGGCCCATTTGCATTTCAAAAATCACCTTTTTTTTTCTCCAACGCTGGGCCGCGCTGCGCCGACTAAGCGTAATTCGGAATTTGCTTAATAGCTCCCGAATTCCGAGCCGTGGGAGCAATTTAGAAGTGCCCGAAAGGGGAGCTACGCCGAGACTTGGTCTTTTTTTTTTCGTTCGGGCAAAGACTGGGAAAAGATGCGCGCGGAGAGTTTTAAAGAGGAGCGTCGTTTAGGTGCGCGAATTATGCAAAACACGAATATTGTATCATTGAGCAAAAAGAATCTAGGGAAAAAATGGCCGATTTAATATACACGGGTGGGGGCTATCGGCGCGATAGCTTTATAATACTTAGTAAATTATGCGAAACTAAACCTGCACCGCGGCCCGCATACTTTTTAGCAGGTGTTTTAGAAGCAATCTTTTTTAAATTAATGTGCAGCCTCTATTATTTATTACATTTCGGCAATCGTTTCGCAAAAGCAACTTTTTCTCAGAGACCAGCGAAAAGAGCTGTAACTGATCTCTCGTTAAATTGCTCAACGCTCGCAATACATTAAGCCATTGCAATCGATACAATATAAACTTCATCAGATACAGAAACACTCGAAGCTTCGTAAAAGTCTAAACCTCTCCGCGCGAAGGAATCGCTCGCTCCAAGTCTCTCGCATAAACAAGCCCAATCGGAGCCTTTCTCCTCCGTCACGTATCCGGCTGCTTTTCTCAAGCCGGGATAAATCGGCCTCTATCATTATTAGAGTCCCAAGCGGAATCACATCTAACAATCGACGCTAAGAAGAAGAAGAAGAAGCTCGAAGAGCAACGCCGCTCTAGAGTTTCGCGATTCGGCTCCTCTCGCCAGGTGAAATTCGAGCCGTTCTCGCCCCAGCTCACAGCGATTAGCATAAATTACATCTCGTAGCCGCGTCGAGCTCCTATAATGTCATACATTCGTATAGCTAAAGTGTTAAAATCGAGGCGAACTAGGCGAACTGCGAACGAATTGCCAACAGCCGTCCTGCGCACACTCGACCCATAATTATTCCCCCCCAACGAGCTGTGACGAAAGCTATTCACCTCGTTTTCTGTTTAGGAGGAATTGGGAAGGAGAGACTGCGCCGACTCGTGCTAACTAGACTCTATACGCTGTGTTTCGCTGTTTCTCTGATTGCCGAGGAGAACGTGATGGTACTTGCCAAGCGATCCGCCAACTGCCGCTGCCGAGCGTGTGAAGGGATATTTTTGAGGATTCGCGCGCGCAGCCTGCGGTTCTTTCCTTCTCGTGCAGACTAGGCGAATTAAGGCTGAGATTTAGTGCGCGACTGGGGGGGATAATTCGATAAACTTGCGTGAGAAATCGAATGATCGCGTTATAATTCGATCATCTTTTTTATACGATTTTACCATACTGCACGTTATGAAATATCAGGTAAATTATTATTGCATTAAAATATCTATTTGAATTGATAAACTTTACACTCACCCTTTCCCCTTTTTATAGTCAAATTGTAAATAAATATTAATAAAATTATACCAAATTTTAATTTTGATTCAGGGTTTCAAATAATTTTCCGCACAATACAGTTTAGCTAAAAAGCATACAAACAACACTAAGCGCGTGCGACACATTTCATTCATTGTCAAGTCTAGTGTCCCCGAAAATCTAATATTTCAATTGCCAAACAAGAACCACTCGCCTCCCATTACGCATGACAATCGCTCAATTTATCCCGGACGCACCCGAAAGCAAAAGAACAAAAAAAAAACAAACAAAGTTTCCTCTGACATCCTCGCTGGAAACAACCTAATTCAGCCTAATCCCGCTTGCCCATCACTTCTGAATTTCTCTGAAATTCGAAAAGTTCCACGTCCGGTTTTTCGCGACTGCCGAGGCAGGCCGAGCGCGCGCGCACGCATAAAGTTCCGTCTCTCTCTCTTTTTTTCTCTCTCTCGCGCGCGATTTTATCTCCTCGCCCATCTCCTGAATTCTGCTGCTGTAGGCCACGGGGATATACAGTCGGGCTGGTATAGATCGCCGGTCCCGATAAAATAAGCGCACACATATACACAGCACGGGATCCCCGTGGATTACACGCGCGAGGGAGGAAAGTCGGCTATTGTTATAGCTGTCGTCGTAATGTCGAGAGGCTGTGTCGCGTATATGTGTGCGGTGTGTGCGTGTGTGTACGGTTAAATATTTAGTTGGTGTTTCGAGAAAGGCGCGCACATTGACGTGGCCGCGGTAAACTGTCACATCGAGCTGTCTTGTATTGGGCTGAAAGGTATATAGTGTATTCGTGAAAAATAGAGAAAGACTTTCACCATTAATTTTTACGATATTTGGGGGTTACGGTAGGCGGGTGTTTTTCCCCGAGAATACATAAAAATACCGAAATTGTCGGTGTGCCGCTTGCGCGAGCGTATAAAAATCCCAGCAAGCGGCCACTATACAAGCTGCTGAACGAGTATGTAACGGAACATCGAAGAAAGTCAAAGAAAATGTGTTTTCTCGTGTGTTTTTTTTTTGACAAAATAGAGGCTGCGCGAACGCGTGGGTAATAAACAGTGGGGAATTGTGCGAGAAAAGAAAGCGGGCAAAGATGTTTTTCACGTTTTCTTATGATACGCGGCGAGTAAGTTATTGCAGCGTCAGCTGAAGCGTAAAGGGAGATCGTGGCGGATGTGTGTCGCGCAGGCTCATAATACACTTTTTCTCATACTTCATTTCTTTTCACGGTGAATTCGTCCGAAAATGATAAAAATCTAGAACACGGAAAAAAGCAAAGTTGAATAATAATCAGATGACAAAACGTCTCATCGCAAAATACAATAATTCTATACAATTAAATCCATAAAATACGTAAACTTTCTCAATGTCACGTACACCCCCATGAAATTCGTAAAATTAAAAAAAATATTCGCTTCCCGGAATTGATCACGTCCACACAAGCTCAAATATAACCTCTGCTCTTAATTTTTACCGCGACAATTAAATTCGAAAGGACGTCTGCGGCGCACATTCGACATCGCGATCGTAAAAATTAAAAAACTCTTCCCTCTCGGCTCGGTCATATAGTATACAAAGTCTATAAAACAACTCTTCAGACAGAATCGTTCAGGAAGCTATCTTGGCTCTTTTTATTGCTCGTAAATTCCTGCGGGCGGAAGTTCCGTCGTGTGCGTCGAGCTGGTTCCACCATTGGTTTAGACGGAAGCTGAGCTTATTAACGCCAATTGACGCGAGAAAACCACGGATTTTTCTCACAGGGGACCACAATTAAGAGGATTAATTCGGAGCTGCGAGCCCGACATATTAAAGAAAGTGGCACTTTCGTTTATTTGTTTACGACTTGACAGATTTGATCTTGACAGATTAAGACAGTGGGAGGATCATTTATTATAGTAGGCCTGCAGTAAGTGGTGCTTTAATCACAACAAAAATTAAGATGGTTCCGGACTATTCGTACGTCCTCCGAGTATCTACTTAAATGAAGTAACCTCCTAAGCCTTTTCGGAAATTTTATTAAATTAGATTTAATTTAATACATGTATCTAATATTCATCTTTATAGGTTTGGCTGTTGTTGACCATCACTCGTGAAACGACTTCTGCACACGAGAACGAAAAACGCCAAGCAATTTTATAAGTTTAAGCTTTGAAAAGTGCTATTAAAATTATTATTGCACCTACAAATTACTAAAACATTTCATCGAAGCGGATAAGTACCAGTCATTTCGAAATGAAGGCTGGGAACTCGTACACCGATCTTAGCTGGCAACGAAAATGAGAATCTCAAGCGAAGCGTATCGGTCCTTCATCGATAAGACAAGTCGATGCAATTAGTTTCCGAACAATTCGCTTTGTAGTTACGCTGTTGAGAGATATCGGATATCTCGCTTGCCGATGGTAGCGGGGGCGGCATGAAAAAGGCTGCGCAGAGAGAGAGAGAGAGAGAGAGAGAGAGAGAGAGAGAGAGAGCAAAAAGCAAAAAGAGAGGCTGAAACGACGGAGCCGTATTGCACGGGGCGCTTTTATCGTCAACGAGATCGCATTATCCACGATACAGCGCGCGGACACACTCGACCGACTATTCGAGAGAGAAATCGATTTCGCGATAATCTCGAGAAAATCACGGGGTTAAGGATACATCGAGGAAGTGACGAGAGCCAATTGCAATTCATAATTGTGTACAATGCGGCCTCTTAATGTTTTGGCTTTTATACTCGTCCCCCCCCCCCCCCCCCCCCCC
>UELV01084529.1:0-10788 GCA_900490015.1 Megastigmus stigmatizans | reverse complement strand
TGCATTTATTATTATTAAAAATGGATTAGCATTATCAGTATTTATCCAATATTGGTTCAGTATTGTTAGCATAAACTTTTTACATAAGGAGTAATTAAAGTGATTTTGCTTCATTAGATAAATGGATAGTTAACAATTAGATAAATTAAATAGTCAGATGAAGAAAGTTTTCTTGAATACTATTCGTTGATATTTCTTACATTTTTCAAAAAGAAAAACGAGAATATCTTGTAAAATTTAGAATAAATGTGTAAAGCGGAGTGTAAGTATTTTACGAATTCTCAAGATTGAGAATTAAATATGTGGAATGTAAATATTTTGTAAAGCTTTTGTAAATAAAATAAGTAATACATAATGTTTTCACCACGCATATTACGACATTCAATTTTAATTGGCAATACATCACCACAAATCATATTAGTAATAAATTACCAACCAATGGACAAGTTATGAAACTTCTTTTGTTTTACACACGAAATTTAAAGAGGACTTTACAAGAGAGTATCAAATTCGAGATCAAGTTAGTATTAAGAGAAGTAGAACTATTTTGGGAAAAGCTAATATTCCGATTCAAAAATGTGATCAATTTTTTGATAGATTTTAAATAAACAAACAATTTTTGCAGAGCGATGTTGAAACCTGGAGAAACAATGACGATTATATAAAAGGTATAAAGCTAAGTAAACAATTAAAGGTTGTCATCGATGCGGCTGAACGAGGTGTACATTTAACTCAAGACTACATAAATAAGCATACAAAAGATGAAAAACAAATTCAGTATTTACTTCAAGTCGTGAGTGAGTTTAAAAAAGACTACTCAGATGCTAATAAAGAAACCATATTAAAAAAGATTAAAAAATAAATCATTAAAATGTACATCTTAAATATAAGTAACTTACGCTGTAACTATGCTACGTTAAATATAAAAACTTTTATTACTACTAGACTAAGATTTGCATTGTTTACTATACTAAGGAGCAGCCAGACGAGTATAGTTAACGACATTTACGGTTTCATACTTTTTTCGTTCAATTTTCAATATTTAACTTTTTGCAAGTTGATCTTAATTTTAGTGGACTACAAAGAATTGAGCTCAGCTCGAAAAAGGTTGAAGTATTGAAAATTGAACGAAAAAAGTATAAAACTGTAATTGTCGGTAACTATGCTCTACCAGTTTCTTCTTAAGACATTTTTTCTATTTTGTGAATATCGGAGCTGTAAGATCGATCAATTCGCGCCGTAATTCAGTTCTCCCACATTTTGCTCATAATGCCTTAAATGCCAAGTATTATTAACGGGATATGATAGTGTCTGAAAAGATGCCTACCTTACCACCATGATTGACGCAATTTCATTCCTCAAGCACACGACGAGAAACTGGCCAGATCAACAACAATAATTAATATCTTTTGTTTTATATCTGATTTTGAAAAAAATTTGATAGTACCTCGTGAATCATGTTAACATTAAGTAATATTGTCAAGTACTATCAGAGAGTTTATTGCGAAAATATATCTGTAATTTTGTATACTTTCATGTGTACATGAATTACCTAAGTCGGTAACGTAGGATTCATTCCGACTGTCGCTCATGCACTGTAGATTCAACATAAAATTTTGCATGATCAAAAACTAATTTATTGTTCATATCGCATTCCTGCAAAGTTTTTTTTTTTTAAATTGAATTAAAAATGCGCTTTTTCAACAGAAAAAGGGAATTTTCAACAAAATATTTTATTTTGTACTTCTTAAAGGTATTTTTAATAAATTTTACATAAAATATGATATAATAAATGTCTCGAAAGGTTTCCAGGTGGACAGAAGACATATATATTTTGGAGAATATGCGAAAATATAAGTTTTTTCAACGAAATATTAATTTTACGACGTTTTGTACCTATTTATTTGTAAAACTGAATGCATATTCCGATTCTACAAAGGAATTTCACAAAAGAAGTGATTATTTAGATTCATTCCGAGCACATTTTCAGACCTAGAGAACGAATTATTCATTTAAAACGCAAAACTCCATGTTATTTAAATGGAAAAAAGATCATGTCTATAGGCACGGGTTAAACTTTGAATTTGGGGCCATTCGTAATTTCAAACATGTTTTTTCATCAAAAGAAATCGATCTAGGGGGCGGCATGATCGATTTCCGGAATTTGGGAAATAAGGGACACCCTAATATATATATATATATGCATAAGAGGTGTGTAGCCGGTGTTGTTGGATATACCTCGTGGTGGGTCGCGGTGACGGCGGTGGAAGAGAATGGCAGTCTTCGAAGTCGCCGAGCTTCACCGCCAGCCCGTCCAACTTCGAAGTCAGGCCGTCGAGTGACGAGGCTATAGACGTACTCACGCTCGACCCTCTGAAAAAATAGTATGACGAATTTCTCTTCTATGTGTAAATAGTGAACAATAATAAAATTGTACTTTTTTAAAAATTCACTTAAAAATATATTATAAGCAAATACTGAGTAATCTTATTTAACATCCAGCCAAATATATCTTTAGAAAAAAACTTTTGGATGCAGGACATTCCGCAATTCTGTACATATACACGACTCGGTATTTTTACCAGGAATCAATGGGTGTCCATAAAAAAGAAAAACTAAAGTAAAAGCTATACTATATAAGTGATATTAAGGGATGCGACTCACTTGATGGGTGAGAGATAGGAGGGTTCGAAGGGTCCAGCGAGTCTCTCGCTGGCGCTCGTTGGCTTGGCGCTGCTCTGCTCCAGTTGGGCCGCCCTCGCCAGTGCCTCGAGGGTCTCTTGCACTCGGCAGTTGGACTCGCTCGTGCTCGTCGCGCTACTCGCCTCTTTGCGCACGTTCATCTCGTTCTGTCTGATCTCCGATGAGTCGGCGTCGTCCGCCTCGCTACCGATTTCCCTGGCAGGACTCGTTGCCGTTGTAGGAGCCGACGCTGGCGTAGTCGCGACTACGCTCTCTTCGATGTGTTCAGGGAGATCGGGGGGTAGAGCGATTATGTGCTCGGTCGAGGGGAAAAGCTCGCTCGAGTCGAGACTACGCGACTTGCCGCAGTCGCTGAGACGGGGCTTCGTTGTACGGTGGACCACGACGCTACTGCTGCCTACGCTGCTACTCTCCTTTCCTAATATGGAGACACAGTGAATCCTAAGATTCAGCGCTTGTTTTCTTTTTCTTTTTTTTTTTTTATATTTTGTTATTGTTAAGGAAATAATAGAAAGGTTTGGAAAGGTTTAGTCTAAAAAGATTGCTCCGGAAGCTCCGTCTTACGAATTGAAAGGAACGTTTTAAAAACACTTGATTGAAAACGAGTATCTTGTTTTATTCAATTTTATGATTTATAAACATCCTTTTGTACATTATAGTGTGCAATTTTTTTTAGATTTTTTTTAATAAAGCTCATTATATGTAACAAGTTTGTGTATTATCCTTTAAGGATTAGCCTAGTTTTCAGATATTTTTTGTTCTTAATAAGTATTTACGAAAATTATCGTAATGAAATTGTATATAGGCAAAACGTGTTTTGCAAGTGCTTAATAATTATAACGTATACAAGTACTGCAAAAGAAAGAGTAAAAACAAGATAATTGTTGCGATCAATGAATTTTATGACGGCTTTAAGTACTTAACTAATGGGTACAAAGAAAATGTTTATATGAAAGACAAGAAAAATTTTCAGTACTAAATAAAAATACCTTATTTAATTTGAAAAGGCCATAATTTTCATATCCGCCTATATCGAAGTAGCTAACAACAGTTTATTCATTTTTCAATAAACGTTTTCACGTTGACTCTTTCAGACCCAATGTACATTGGAATATACAACAATCATTTCTGTTTCTGTAGAATTATTTCAATTTTTTTTTTAATCAAGCCTTTTTATACAAAACAGTGTTACACCCTGGAAACTTATACTCTCTTTAGGAAAGAGAGTTGTTCATAGAATAAAAATATCAGCTGCGGAAAAGAAGCGAACTGGAGAGAAAGAAAGACTCACCGGAAGTATCTCTGCTGCGCCGTCTTCGCTTGTTCTTGCGGGAGATGAGAAAGAGGCGCTTGTTGGGCGCGTCCCTGCGCAGCATATTGAGAGCTACGTCGCAGGGTACGATTTGGGCGTCCACGAGGTCGAGATAGCCGACGCTGCAGCTGCGCACGATGGAGTTAGCCGAGACCTGGGTAGGACCTATGCTCACCAGCGTCGGGGTGCGATGTACCGCCTGAAACTGCCGTGCGCCCAACGTTAAATTGCCTTTTTATTTTCATCGTTTAATCCAATTATTATTATTCAATCTGACAAATTGCTCGTAATTATAAAAATTACTTGTAATAAACATCGAGCGAGCTATACTTAGGTAGGATTGACCGAGCGGTTCTACAGCGAGAGAATGAAGCAGAAAGAACCGAGCCCGGCCAGACCGAGTCCGCAGTAGAGGATCAATAATAAATTCAATAGCCTACTATTACCTGAAACTGATTCTTGAGGGCCGGCACATCGTTGCGCTGCTCCTCCTCCTCGATGAGCGACGATGACCCATTTGCGTCACTCCTCTCCTGTCGCACTCTAGCGATTGGCAAAGCAGCCGCATCCGCAGCAGCAGGACTACTGGCAACGACGGCCGATGCGCTCTCCGTGCGATTGGTCGCGTTGTTCAGGCTGTTCTTCGAGTAGACGGTGCTACTGCTGCTGGTGTTGGCGCTGCTGCTGTGCAGGTTGACTGTAGGAGGGGTTCCACCGCACTCGGTTGATGCGCTAGTAGCGTTGCCGCTCAAGTAGGCGTAGCTCTGATGAGTGAGGGGACCACGCGCGGATGAGGAGCCGTTGCCGATCAGCGAACCAGTGAACTTGTCGTCGGTGGCGGTCGAGTAGAGTAGCTGCTTGTTGCCGCTCATGCCTAGATCTAGTTCCTTTTTCACCAGACTGCTGATAGCGCTCTGCTGGTCCGCCAGGGCCGTCTTCATGCGCTGCACGTTGCTCACGTACTCGCCCTGTTGGTTATATATTTACAAGCTCGGCAACGTCAACTTGATGGATTTGGTGGAAAGGTTAATAGAGCGATAGTAATAAAATTAATGTCTAAAAGTAAATTTCAAGGTAGACATTGAACTTACACTCGGATAAATTAAAGACCAAATTGAATTTGTAATAAAATAGATAGTAATAAATCTGAAATTTGAATTTTTAAACGTTTGTTTACATCAACATATGGGACAGAATAAAGAATCGAATGACTTGCCACGCAATTACTTTACAAATGCCCTTCTCTCTTATTTTCTCAAGCTCCTTCACCTCGTATAACTCGACCGGATTGTGCACGTATATATATAAATTGAATTGTTTCGGTTATAAAAAGTCCACTTTAAAAGAGTGGATGCACACGTCTATAACGTTTAAAATAACGTAGAAAGTTTCGGTGTCAATCTGGGACTCGAGTACAAATCTTCGAGTTCCAATAAACGATAAAATATTTTGTTGTATTTTAATAAAAGCTTTGAAATCCCGAAACCGCACCGCACCGAAATAGCTGTTTTTACGATCAGTTTTATAAAATTTATACCGAAACTGGAGTTTTCTACTGGGCCTCCTCGTGAGGTCGAAAAATAATCAAATGTTAGGTGTCAAAAGAACCATAAGTAAAAAGTGATTTATCCTAAAGCAAGCCTAGATGACTAAGAAAGCAATTAGTGTAAGATCTTTGAAACATCGCAATTTTTGAACAGTATATCACTAATTAGCGGTACTCTAAGGATTGATCTCGTCATTTTTTGTTACCTATACCGATCTTGGCACTTCCGAATAATTTTGTTTTGTTTGGTTAAAATTACCTACCTAGTTATATTATGCTTTGAACCTATAACATTATTAGTATATGAAACTTTAAAATAAACTCCCTCGACATAATTTCATCGATCTAGTAATCGTCAAGGGCGATGAAAATCGGTTGCATTCAACTGAATTTTATCAATACATCGCAAGTACGCGAAGTTAATATTATCGTCTGAAAGACGCAAATAAACTGCAGCTAAGCAGCTAAGCAGTAAAGAATATCTCACCAGAGTGGCGCTAGGACTGGAGGTGGCGATGAGGGTCTGCGTGGGCGCGACTGCGTTCTTGGGCGACTGGAGGGCTGGGACGTCGCAGCAGCGGGGCGCGTAGGCGGGCCTGTGGTGATGGTAGCCGGGCGGGGCGCAGCCAGGAGCCTGAGCCTGGGCCCTCACGGCATCGCAGTAGTTGAGCACCTGGTGGTGAGTAGGCTCGACCTGGTGGAGATGGTGGTGGTAGTCGTAGGGGCCGTAGTCGTCCTCGAAGCCCTCGAGGGCTCGGCTCTCGGGCAGGACGGCGCCGCTTGAGTTCGGAGGTGGCGGAGGCGGCTGCTGCTTGGGCCGGGGAGTCGCGCGAGGCGTCATTGGGGCGATCGGCGGTGGCTGGCTGGCCGAGTCCACAGGACAGCGGGAGGACGGACAGCTTCGGGTCGCGGGTAGCAGAGACAAGTCCGCTTGGCCCACCTCCTCCTCGTCCTCCGAGAAGAGGTTCGGATTGAAGCTCGGGTCTGGACCTGCTTGGTTTAGGTTGGTTGCCGTCGTTTTTTTTTTTTTTTATTTTCGCTTGGAGAAGCGTTTGGTGGAATTATGTATAGTGGGGGTAGGTCTGAGCGTGAGGTTGGAGAAACATCGTCTTTTCGTGGGGCGCTAGGGTTGAAACATTTTATGCGCCGTTATAGTTTTCTTCATAGAGATTTAAAGTTACGATTTTTCGAAATTAAAACACGACACGCTTACTTTTCTGTAGCAATAGCTATAGTTGCAACGCAACGGCGACAAGTCGCTGAAAATAAAAGTATCCGTAATAAAGTCTTATCAGTTCTTTCTATTTGTAGGTCAAACTTCTTTCTCACGCTGACAGGTTTTTCATTCTCGGCAGTGCTCCTCCCAGCTTTATTCGCTTTTTGTTCCCAACAGTTTTTTTACTGGCATAGTATATATATATGTGTGTGTACGGGGTAAAAGTTTGCGCTGCCGAGGTACAATTCATTATCGACTTCTCTGATGTAAAGGGTATAATATAAAAATGGGCTAAGAAATAAAGTGCTTTCTAATTTACTTGATGATGTTTCGATTCCGCGCGTTACTTGCTTTTCAAAAGAAACGCAGCTCTGAAGGTTATTGTTGTCCAACGGTACGTCAGCGATTAAGAGAGGCGATTAATTTCAAGACTAGGAAACTAAAACCAATATGCTATTCAAATAATCAATGTCTTTGCCATTTATTTTTATCCGCGCGATAACGACAATTTTGTACAATTAAACATCATTTTTAATTTAAAGTAATCAATAAATTAAACGCAAAATTAGATAAAAATATTGGCCAAGAATTTATTATTGTATTTATTAGCGTTTTATTGCTAAGCAATCACAATAAGTTGAGCTGCACAGTTTATATGATTACTCTAATAAATTTTGCGCTGTAATGGCCAAATTTGCTTAATTATTAGGTGATGAGACCAAGCATTAGGAACTGAATCTCTGATTGTTCAGATAAACTATGTTCTTATAATAGTTATGTAATGAAATTTTGAGCTTTTGCGATTTTGTGAAATATGGCCATTTTGAAGAGGTTAAAAATATTTTAGAATCATGAAAAAAATTTTCCCGTAATATTTGAACATCGATTGCACTTTTTTGCAGTATTTTGAATTATTGTCATTGCGTTTACCTTATGAAAAAAATTCATAAAGTTGAAAATTTCCAAATTTTTTAACTTTTTTTCGTGAAAAACACGCCATATTTTTTTGCAGGAATATTTCAACCAAAAATGGGTATCACCATTCGAAAGAACAGCTCAAAATACGTCGGATATGAGCTTTTCCAAATTTTTCCAAACCTTTTTTTTAGTTGAAAAAAAGCCTTGAAGAAGTTGTTGAAAGTCCGGGGTCTTGGTCGTTAATGGGTTAAGTTAATTGCACGTTTACTCATGATAGTTTCAACATTTTTCTCTTCAATTTCCATATTAAGCTATTTGCTTACTCCTCATGTTAAAAATCAAGGCTATTCGAGATGCCCAGAAATAGAGAAGTGAAAGAAACATAAATATGCAAACGAATGTTAAGCGCATTGCGTTCTGTCTGCTGGAAAGTTATTATTACGTTATACGATATGTGTATGGTGTGTAGGTACACTTATTTCAACTGCAGCTTACATTTAATAATGCCAGCAACTATGAGCCCGTTAGAAAATTTATAAGAGATACATCCACATTTAGTTACATCCACAGTCGTATCCTTTTAATTAAAAAAAAAATATTTATTTGAATTCTAATTAACATGCAACTTTTGTTTATATTGAAAAGAGCCAACAAATTTTTGTGCGTATTCAAAGCGAATAAGATACGCAGTTTAAGCGCATGTGTTCCATATAACAACAGCGTTAAGTTTTGTGCGTAAAATTTGTGAGTGTTTATGCATAATTATGTCACCCCGCTATAAAATTCGTACATAAAGGTGAGTAAAGTTTATGATTTTGTATCAACCCTGTACCCGGTATATCCTATGGCTCCATGGCCGTTTTTGCTCGAGTGTAAGAAATAACGGTTTTCGGTATATATTTATAGAAATTGCAGTATCCATCATAAATTGTTGTAGCTCGAACTTTTTCTGACTAATTAAAACACTATACAATGAATTTGTTCTAATAATTATAATAACTTTATTATGAATACCATTATAATTATACTTATTCGTTTAAAAAAATAAGAAACACTACTCTTATATTAAACCCTTATAATTTAGATTGAACTTTTTTAATTAAAACTTCAGCAATGATTATAATAATTATAGTCTTATTTTGTTTGCGAGGGGAGGACAAGGAATCTGGAACACCGATATTAATGAAACTTTACAGTGATATTCTTTGGTCCAAAATATAAGATATGCGTCTCAGGAGTTTAGCCAATGGGCCCCAGAGCCCGGTTTACGGCCCATTTTATCAAAATATATGCAAACCATGGCTAGCTTTAATTATTTATAGCAAGACCATACTTATAGTGGTGACTATTGCATGTACAATACAAAAATATATAGATAAGCTTACATTTGCATTTAGAGCGAATTATTAGCATGTACTTAAGTTTTGTTAAAAAATTATGAACGATCTCAAATGAAGACCATTCGAACGCTGCATCCATTGGAATGGATAAGTATAATTTTTATTTTTGTAAAATTACCCGAAATAAATATAAATTTAACAGTATTAACGTATGTATTCGATCAAATAAGAATATGCCATATTCTATAATAGATTTCATATTCCATAAAAATTTTTAAAAAAATTAAAAAATCATTTTATTAAAAAAATTGACTATCAAATGATTATAAATTTTTCTAGAATTTATTGTATCAAGAATGTTTGCTCTTCAAATAATAATTCAGGTTCGAAAGGGTTAAATTAATGTTGGACATATTTTACAACTGAAATTCACGCTAAATTCCAAGACCCAAAGTTTAGCCCAAAATAACTGGTTGTAAAATGCAAACGAAAGTTAGGCTTTAATTTAGCATATTCTTTTCCGCAACACCCTTTATACCTTGCTTGAAAACTTTAAAGCCATACCTATATTTTCACCACATGAGCATATATAGCACTTATTTTCAACTAAAGAATCGCCTCTGTAAAGTTCCATCAAAATCAGTTGTCCAGACTCCTCGGTTTCGTCACGATAGTATGACTACAGCCTCGAAGCATCGCGTACTATGTCATTATGCAACATCGAATTACAAGATGGGACTGGGACATTTTTCCAACCGCGCATTCGTCGTAAAGGACGTTTTGTTCGAGCAACTTTTTCATACAATAAAATCTTTCACCTGCGGGCAGATCGTCCCTCAGCTCCGTGATGACGAGGGTCATTTGCCTTGGCTGCAGGTGGAGCAGCGACGGCCGATACGTGACGCGTCCGAGATTCGCTGGGACAGAGTCTGCCAGTCCGTGGAACTTGAACTTTGTGCCCCATATGTTTGACGTGACTTCGACGAGCCTCGCATTCTGATGGACAAACCAGAGATAATGTGGTAAGGATCGTTCATAACTTATATGCTCTTGAATTTTCATTTGGTGAGTTTATTATGAGATTATGAGATAATAGATTTCATGTAATTCTTCTGTTTTTTGTATATCTACCCTTTTTATTTAGTTAATAATTTTTTGCTAAATTTTCGAAAGAATATCAGTATATCGATAAAAGACTAATTCATTTCTAAAAATTATAATTATTTGAACTCATTTAGCAACAATTCATTGCTCCTTCGAAGTCTTTTACATTGCTATAATTTTGAATTAATAGAATAGCGTTATACTGACAATTGTTTTTAACTGTAATTAAAATTTTGCAGCTTAAATTAATTCTTCAAATTAAAAAAAAATATATCGTTTATGTTTTAATTTAGTTGGCATAGGTTTGCAAAAGAAGTCTTTTTTACTATTAGGTGCACAACTTTGCTTCCGCCGATTTTTTCGAAAATTTGAGGCTTTATTCTGAAAAAGTGATTAGCTGTTTATGATTCAAAGTACTGTCCGTCACTAGCCACTACTTTTTGCCATCTTTTGGGCAATTGTCGGATACCATCTCGAAAAAACGATGCGTCTTTTGAGGCGATCCACAAATCGATCCATTCTTTGACTTCTTCATAAGAATGGAAATGCTGCTCAGCTAGGCCATGTGCCATCGATCGGAACAAATGGTAGTCGGAAGGAGCAATGTCTGGAGAGTACGACGGGTGGGGTAAGACTTCCCATTTTAGGG